>CAIGRB010134866.1:1992-70649 GCA_903798255.1 Fraxinus quadrangulata
CAATATATTTTATATTACTAATATTATTATTATTAGTTAAATTAACACTTGTTTTATGATTAAATAAATTTATTATCTGATTCTGAACTATGATCTTGAAAAGTCTGATCTAGTGTAATTTCCACAAATTTTTAGGGAAAATTAGGTCCATTATCACTAAAAAAAAATAAGAAATTAGAATAATACTATTAAAACCAATTAAAATGTTTAAATCCATAATTAATAGGATAAATTACACGAAAACATGGATTTAACATTTCATTATCAAAAATCAGATTACTAAAAATTTTATTCAAAAATCAGGTACTAAATAAATTATTATTATATATACAAATATATATTATGTTAACTTGTTTCATTGTTCCCATTTCTATATGTTAAATGTTTTCTCTCTAACACCCCACCTATCCCACCCCACCCACACCACACCTATATCCACCCATGTAAATATCTTCATTCTAGATCCGTCGTCTTTCCCATTCTTTAAATTCTTTTCCTTAAAAAAATAAAATAAAATTCTCTCTCCATACAACAATACTCTCACTCTCTCTATAGATCCAATCGTCGTCTTCTTCGACCACCATCTTCTCTCAACCATCGTCTTCCTCAAACCACCATCTTCTTCATACTATCTTCTCTAGATGCGATAAGGTTGGAGGTGGACGTGGTGGCAGTGGTGCATTACAGGAGGTGACAGTGGTTGTATATCACAGTTTTTTTTATGATGGTAGGTTGTGTAGGTAGTGATCGTGGGTTGCAAGTGGTGGTGATGGTGGTGCACTAGAGGTGGTGATAGTGGTGGTTATGGATTGAGGTTTCGATGGTAGTGGATTGGAGGTTAGGGAGTTTCTTGTTCAGTGTATCTGTCTAGATATTGGTCGTACTTTAGGCTTATTTGGTTTGCCGATTTGGGTTGTAATGGTAACGGGTTGTGGCGTTGGTCTCCGGTGTGCGCAAATTTATTTATGGTGACCCTCTGTGACCAATTTTGTATTGATTGTGACCGATTGTGACTTGGGATTAACTTAGTCACAAACGGTCACACTCAATACAAATTTGGTCACAGTTAGTCGCACCAAAGATAAAGTTGGTCACGGTTAATTCATCTCCTAGTGATGTGCTCTGTGGTGCTATATGTGCGATGGTTGACTGCATCATGTGGTGTTGTGTGCGGTGTTGTGGTGGTGGTGATGGAGGTTTCTTTGGTGATTTTGTCGTAATTTTCTATGGTTTTTGTGTTGATTTTGCAGCATGTTTTGTTATGATTTTTGAGGTGCTGGCCATGGTAGTGTGTTGTGATGGCGACTGCGGGTTTATGGATTTTTTTTGGTAGGGGTGGGGGTGGTGTGGTGGTGTACTGTAGGTGTGTTGTGCGGTGGTGGTGCAGTAGTTTTGCGGGTGTTGTGGTGGTGGTAATTGTAGTGATCGATTGTAACTTGAGATTGACTTGATCACAGACAATCACACTCAATACAAATTTGGTTACAGTAAGTCACATTGAAGAAAAAATTGGTCACAATTAGTCACGGATGACAAGTGTTAGCGAATGACGGTGGTGGTAGGTGGATCCATGGGGTGGGGGTGTGATTTCCAATTTTTAAATTTTTGAAAATTTTGAAGTCACCGGAGAGACCGCCGGAAAAGTCACTGAGCGACAGCGGGAACTGTCATTGGAGTGATCGTCGGAACTGTTGTTGGAACAACCTCCGAAGTGATGGTCGGAGTCGATGGCCGTCTCCAGTGAGAGGTTGAGGGAAGGTGGTGTAGTGGGGTGATAGAATGTGATATGTGAGGTGGTACGAGTAAAAATAATTAATATATATTATATTTTAATATTTAATAAATTTATTTACCACCTGATTTTTGAAATATTATAATGAGTTTGTTATTTTTGAAATATAATTTTGAAATGTAGGAATTATGTATTGTTCTTAATTAATATGCCTACCCCAAATCCCCAAAACAACACAATGCTCACTACTGATTATAGACAAAAACCCCAAAATCAACACAAAATCCACAACTCAAGTTTCTTCGTATGCAACCAATGAATCATTCCATGGCAGCTTTGGTGTTTCCAATTGTTAGCTATTTCTCCCTCTGTAGACTCTTTCTTCAAGTTTTCGCTTTTGCACCATAAACATTAAGAGTTGTTGATCAAGTTCATCCTTTTCTTTTTCTTTTGAAATATTAGTATTCGATTTGGGTTTTGATATGTTTCTTTACTTTTATTTTTTTGACATTTAAAGGTTTCAAATGATTGTGAAGCTCTATTAGTTTTTGCTAGTATAAACTAAGAAGGAATGGCAAAAATTAGAAATATAACTGAGGATTATATATATATATATATATGCTGTGAAGAACACAAACTATAATGCTAAATCAAACAAATGAGAAGAAGAATCAAAAGAGGAAGAAGAGAGAAACAAATTCTAGAGCCTCCAAAATTAGGGCAATTTGTAAAGATACAAATGAGTTTATATACTACAAAACAAAGGAAATATAAAAGAAAACTACCCTTAACCTAATATATTTATTACGTTAACATCCCCCTTCAAACTCAACAAGAAGCAACGAGAGTTTGTCAAGCAAGAAACAAAACGATGAATCTGATGTGACTTCATAAAGAAGTTAGCAAGCTGCAACGATGAAGAGACAAAATGTAGGAGGATGAAATCAAATCTTCAAAAATGGTAGTATGTCAACCAAGCCGAACAAAAAACTCAAAATTGATGATAATGAAAAATCATCATCCACTAATCTAACCAAACCGATGCAAATTTCAAATTCCGGATACACTGAACCAACATCAAATCAAATTCCAAATGAACTGGACATGTACCAAACCAAAATCTCAATTCCGTGAACTGAGTATATACCAATCCAAATTTCCAATCTCATGAAATGGGCATATACTAAACCAAATTCCAGATTACCTACTATAAACAAAAGTTTAAAGAAAAACTCCAAACAAACTTAAGATGAGAAAAGACCCAACTCCGAACAAAAGCCACCAACAACTCTCGCGGCCCAAAAACAAAACACCGAATAGTCAACGAAAACCCATGGCCCAAATCAAAACCCAAAAACAAAACACCAAATAGCCAACAAAACCCATAACCCAAATCAAAACTTTCAGTCCACACAAGCTAACAATCCACAATAAAATCAAACTAATTAAATAATTGGCCCAATTACTCCCCAGTTCTTCTCCATTTTTCTTCTCCTTGAAAATCACACCCTCCAAACCACCAGCCACTATAGTATCCTCTTTTTCACCACAAATCTCACCTATTTCATTACCTTCATTAGTTTTCTCTATCAACATTCCAAAATTTTCAGACCCTTTATCTTCATCAACAGTATCTTGCACCACTCTAGAAATTTTGATTTCCGAATCATTTTTTTCAATTCACCTTCAAATTGACCAACCCTTTTCGCAATTGTTTTTCACTCACTCTTTTCTTCGACAATAACTTTCCCCACAGACTCATCCAAACACAATCCAAGATTTTCAAACCCTTTGTTACGCTGATATTGACCAATTAACATCATCAGCAAACTTAACTATCTCTTTACTTTTCGTACTCGCATCACAAAGATCTTTAGCCAATAAATAGACAAAGCTGAACATGCACTGATCCGTGGTGGCGTGAATTCTATGTGCCCTTCTATTCCTACCTCTTAGACCTTGTTTCTTCCTGATGCTGGGTATTTTCTAGAACTTTAAATTTGCCATTGTAACGCTAGCTTTCAACAAAATCTATGCTGTTGGTTTTTTATTAAAAAAAAAAAAAAATTGGCCGGGCGAGCAGCACAAGGCCGCCCGCCGGAAACGAAATTCAAGGGTTAATTTATTTAGGATCAGAACGGCTCTGATACCATGTGAAGAATACAAACCATAATGCTAAATCAAACAAAGGAGAAGAAGAAGAAGAGAGAAACCAATTCTAGAGCCTCCAAAATTAGGGCAAATTGTAAAAATACAAATGAGTTTATATATTAAAAAACAAAGGAAATATAAAAGACAAAATTACCCTTAACCTAATATATTTATTACGTTAACATATGCAATTCAGCTAGTGGTATTCGGCTTGTGGTATTGGTGTGGTAGTTGATTACAAAACCTTCTTTATGTACTATTTTCTGCACTACAGTTTTGAAGATAAATACTACAATGTGGTTACTTAATAGAAGAATGGGCATTTGAATATAGAGTTTATTTGCTTACCATAGTGAAGTGTTGTTTTGGTACTTTAGTTAGATTCTATTTGATATGTCGTAGGGTGAATATCATACCTGCTTTTATAGCTAGTGTCAAAGTGTCTAATAATAGTTGGTATTATGCCCTTGCTTACTACAATTGGTGACGAGGAATACTAATCTGTTTTTACTTAGCCATTGCTTACTAAAATATGTTCAATACTAAATATTACTTGCTAAATATTGATCCTGAGATTACATTCACATATTTGACAATAAAAATGGTATTACAAAATTCTTGTGCTACATTTTATCTTCATTTTATCGTAGTTTTTATGCCTGATATTTTGTACTCGTACATTGTAATTTTGGTATGGATGTCAGGTTTAGGAAAGGATGTCGAGGCATCGATCAATAAATTGAACATGTCAAAAGAAAGGGTTCTCAAATCTCCAAGGGAACTAGTTGCAAAGTACCGGGAGAACCAGCTAAGCAGTTAGCCAAAAACTGCAGACCCCGTTTTATATGGCAGCCCCCTTGAATTGTTGGTTATTAGATTGCAGCAAAGCAGTTCCCATTTCTTGTAACTTTTTGTATAGTACAAGGATGTAACTCTCATGTATTTAGCCTTGTTCATATTCTAACGGACCCTTTTTAGCTCAAGTATGAAAACTTTTGGGAAAATGTAAAAACTATTATGTAGAACAAGTATTTAGGAAAGAAATGAAAAAGAAGTCATTTTAGTTTTGGTTGGACAACAGGTGCTATGAGGCCTCTGTTTCAAGTCCAGTTGATTCCTCTTCATTATATGCTTATTTCTATAACAAATGATTTCTTGGTAGAATAGAATTGTTGCTGAATGCAAATGTCATATTTTGATGCATGTATATCCTTTTATTAAGTCTCGGTTGAAACCAAATGTTGGTATTTGATATAATATTTTGAGTGACCTTTTGTCCGCAGGATTGGCCTTATTGGAGGTGGAGTGGTGGTGGTGGTAGTGGAGAGGTTGAATTTGCATAAAATGATATATTTTAAGGTTTTGATTGATAATTTGTCACTTTTTTTTAGATTTTGTCACTTTTTGAATTTATTTAATTTTTTAAAAATTTTCTGTCACTTTTTTAAAATTTCTGTCAATCTTTTGAGTGACAAACATCAATTTTTAATAAAAATGACACTTAAATTTATGCAGTATTTTTTACTTCCAATTTTTTTATATGATTAATGGGTTGGCTGGGTTAGTAGATGATGGTGATAGTAAATTGATTTAATATACTTAACGTTTTAGATTTCAAAATGTTTGGGGGTGAACGGAGAAAGTTGAAATATGGTGATTGTGTCACTTTTTTTCTTTTTTAATTTTCGTCACTTTATTGAACTGATTCCAATGTTTTAATAGGTGTTTTATCAAATTTTTGAATTTTTATCACTTTTTGAGTGTTTTATTACTTTTTTGAGTATTTGTCACTCTTTTGAGTGTTTGTTATTTTTTAAAATTTCTATCACTTATTTAGTATTTGTTGTTTTTCTGTCACTTTCTTGAAATTTGTCAGTTTTTTTGAGTGACAAACATCACTTATTTCGGTTTTTTATTAAAATAATAACATTTAACTTTAAAAAGTGACATCGTGTCACTTTTTTATAGTATTGTTTTACTTTCAAAATACTTTTCATATGATTTTTCCAACGATCTCTAATTTTAGGGGTATTTTTGTAAGTTACCCATTTTTGAGTGGTTAGTTCGCCCCAAATTATTTTTGCCCACTTCGAATTACCCAAATTTATCCAAATGTAAATCCAACAAAAGTCCAACCCTAAATTAATCCAACCACGAATCAATTTGCGTTTCTCTCTACTCAATTCAAAAATTCTCATTGTATATTTAAAGGGAGCAGCTATTTACATTCACAAAAATTTTATATATATATATATCCACTTTTAAAAAGAAAGAAATATTATATTTTTTATCTCATGTAAATTTACTTAAATAAAAATGTATAAAATTTGAGTTGGGTTTCGGCTGTTCTTTAAGATATTCAATTCTTTGTTCTTTCATTCCAGTGGAGAGTCTGTATCAGTAGAATTTTGGTCCATTTCTGATTTCGGGACAATATGGATTTTAATTGTGCGCCGCAGTGCTGGATATCACACTGGTTTTCTGGTTTTCATGACCAGAGAGAATAAAAAGTTTAGGATCACAACCTCGGTCGATCAATATTCGTAATATAGTAATATCGACTATGAAAAATTAGAGCAATAATAATTTATTGTAAAGATGATGATACTACTATCTTTGAGCTTGAATTGCTTAACGTTATAGGGACAAAATGCAACTGTCTGACATTGACGGAAATCCAAAATAAACATACCCCATGCAACTGACTGTCATTCAAAAACATCCAGACTAAACATAACCATACATAGCGACAAAATGCAACAGACTTTCATCCAAAAAAACATAATCAAACCTAACTTGAAAGGACATTACATCAATTTGAATTGCTGATCCGAATACCTATTCAGAATATTGAAACTACGCGATAACCACGCCCTTCATCTTTCTATCACGCCGGACGCTATGTGTCACAAGATCATAGTCAATCTCATATTCTTATATCATCGTCTCACATATGTGCTTCAATAATTGAGCGGTTATGTGAATTCTTGACTTGCATAAAAAATTTTAGGCATCATATCGATCTTGTTGTGGATTAGATATTCTACACACTTTATTGAATAGAGACCTCAATATTGGCTGCAAGATTGGTAAATTAATGATTGTTCAATTTAAATTTGATTTCACATATAGAATGGTGTAATCTAATAAAATGTCGAATATTTTCAATCACGTGAAATGTACTTACCCATACTCATCCTGGGAGATGTCTGTAACAAGCTTCAACTCTTTGACCAGAGCTCATTCCAATATGCTACCAAGCATTGATTTTGACCATCAGACAAGGAAGAACGTACACAAATGCTTCGACGTCTGCGATTACCATGTCTTAGTGTCAACAACCTGTGGTCCAAACTGAGAAGGTGGATTGATCACGTCCTTCGATGACAAGAACTTGTACTTGCTGTAGATATACAGTAATAGGGAGAATTAAGCAAAAAAGATAATTATGGACAAAACGTACTGATAGTGTATTTTGTATACTTATCTAGACTATTAAATTAGAGTATTTGTTAGTGATTTGGATGAATTATAGCTTAATTTTGTGTTCATTATGTTTGTTAGGTTGAACTCAATGCAAATTGGAGAATTTGGAAGAAATGAAATTGGAAAAGAGTCTAAACATCCAGTAGTTGATTCGAAACACAAAATGATGATTGAAGATCATATAAGATCAATTGGATGTAATTGGAGGTCAAATGAGGGAAATATAGTGGAAGTATTTTCACAAATCAATTTCCAGTCGAATAAGTTATGCTCCGAATTTTTAGTCTCAACTTGAGACCCATTTTTGGATAGCAAACTTTGAATCAAAAAAATTGTATCCCTTTGAATTCCCTTTCTAACGTATTTTGAATGAGTTCAATCGGATACCTATAGAGAAAGCTATGATCAAAATACCGAAAACTGTTCGGAGACAAATCTGCGCACGCACATGGCAATTCATGGCATGCGCAACGCCTTATTTTTCCCAACCCGAGAGTCATTTGGTTTTACAGCACATGTACAGCAGTTATAGCGGTGCGTTCGTGCCAGCCTTTTTCATAGACGGATCTTTAGTTTCTTTTGGCGATTCAAACTTTTTTGGAAACCAAATTCAACGTGATTTTGACCTATTTTCTGGCTCTTATAAATAGAGAACGATGGATACACATAAAAATAAAAAACGCTCTCCTGCCTCTTCATACACCATAGTTTCATCAAATTCATCAAGAACAAGAGATTACTTGCTATATTTTGAGAGAGAAGATCAAGCCCTAACAAGGAATTGAAGGTGAATTACATTAAGATTTTGAAGAATTCAACCATGAAATTGAAGATCAACTTCTTTTCATTTATTTCATGATCCGGGTGACATTTTTCCATTATGTTTCTTGTAATTTATATATTAGCATGCTAGGCTAGATCTGTTTTTGTATTGGATGAACCCTATTTGTTTATTTGTTTTAATTCAAAACCACTAGTTTAGTTTATTTCTTGCGTTTCTTCATTAATTTTGTATACCCATTGCTTTATTTAATTGATTGGCCACCATTTAGATAATTAGTTGATTGTTGTAGTGTTGGAAGACTTACAATAAGTTTAGAACGCAGTCAAATTAACATATGTGCAATAGATATTAGGAATAATATTTATCACATAAGCAATCATATAAATAATCTAAACTTTAATACATTCTAATCATTCGAATTCTGACTAAGAATAAGTTCAGGTCATGGTTATATAGATTTAATTTGTTTTGGAAAAGAAAATTATATATCATAATTTTATCGTTTGTCAAGAACGCATGAACAGAACTAGATTACAAATCAAGAATTGAAATTAATAACAATATGCGGATTTGAGATCCAATATAATCATTCATAAATTGATAAAAATCACATTTAACAGCTTTCTTAAATTAATTAAACATAAAATAAAATCAAAATCTCTTTTGTTTACACAATTCGAATCCCATAAAAGTTAGTAAACTTGAATTGAATTTATTCCATTTAGGACGATACTTTCAACTTATCAATTCTACTACTTGTCAACGAATTTTTTTGGCGCCGTTGTTGGGGAATAATTTATTTTGAATTTATTAGTTTTATAGTATTCGAATATTTATTTTATTTTATTTTAGGATATTATTTACACAAATACTTTTTTTTTGTAGTATATGTAAGATTCTAAAGAAATCGTGCTCCTACCATTGGATCCTGAGATCGAAAGAACCTTAAGACAACGAAGACAAGAACAAAGAGAAGTAAGAGATTGGGCATAAAATCAAAATCAAGTTTAATTACCACCAAATGCGCCTGAACAACCTGTTTCGGTTCTTAGGGATAATTTAAATTCCATACCCGCTCCTTTGCAACCAACTATTATTTATCCACCTTTTGGGCAGGGCAACTTTTACATTCGACCAGATATCATCAACTTGTTTCAGAATCATTGAGATATCAGGTTCTCAGGAAAATCAACTGAAAATCCTTATGAATACATACAAGCTTTTCTGATACTTTGTGAGGTGATCAGTCATGAAGGCATGTCAGCTGATACTTTTCGTATGCGTCTATTCCCTCATACTTTAAAGGAAAACACGCTAGAATGGCTAAACTCACCACTTTTCGGGAGTATTGTTTCGTGGAATGACATGGTACAGAAATTTACTTTGAAATTCAACCCACATTCTCAAGTCCATCAGATTATAAATAAAACCACTATATTCAAGCAAAAGGACATCGAGAGCTATCCGAAACATGGGGAAGATTCAAGTGTTACTTCAGAAAGTGCCCCAATCTAGACATTCCTAAAAATGTTAAGGTCTACATCTTCTATTTAGGCCTGCATCCTAAATACCGTAACATGGTCAACACTTCGACAGGAGGATCAATCATGGATATTCCCTTAGACAACGTCTTAGATATCTTTGAGAAAATAGTAGAAAATCAGACTATGTGGCCAAGAGAACTAGAAACTTCGAGGAAAATAGTAGGTATTCACAACATTGATGCAGTTACATCGTTGGCAGCCCAGTTGGAAGTATTAACAAGGAAATTGGATAAACTAACTCGGAATGTGGGCATGGTACACCAACCAGCACCAGTTTGCCGAGGCTGTGGGATAGATTATATGACTGCAAGTTGTCCTTTAACCTCAACCCATGTTTAACAGCCTGAGGAAGTCAGTTATGCACAGAACTTTCAGAGACAGCAGAACAATTCTTACTCCAACACCTATAATCCAAATTGGAGCAAGCATCCTAGCTTCTCATGGGTTAATAACTAGGGTCAAGAATGTCAGATTCAGGGCAACCCACCAGGATTTCAACAATAATAAGAGAAGAAGTCATCGTTGGAAGAATTAGTGGCTAAGTTCATTACCAAAAGTGAGACTAATTTTCAGAATCAACATGCTATTCTTCAAAATCAACAGGCACCAATTAAAAACTTGGAAACTTAGGTAAAATAGAAGTTGCATTAGCCAATAGACCACAAGGTGTTCTACCAAGCGACGCAGAAAAGAACCTATGAGAACAGGTATTTGCAGTAGAAGTTGTGAATTATACAATTAAGAAGACACCAAAAATGAAGCATACGGCCCATGTTCGAGCATATGCATCGTCTATTCCATTTCCTCAAAGACTTCAACGAAAGCCAAAATAGGAACAAGTCTAGGCCATCACAACAAGAAGTAGAGTTCAGTTGCCAGAAATTATTGTGAAAAGGAAAGGGATAAAGGAGAATCAAATACCTACCACAGGCGAGAAACAAGTGGTACAGTTTGAAGAATCATCAAAGATTAATCAAGAAAAATAGTCAGACAGCCTACATGTTAAGACAATCATTCCTGCCAATAAAAACACACCTCTAGTCCTATTCACTCAAAGGTTACAGAACAATAAATTGGACAAACAATTTAAGAAGTTCTTGGATGCCCTTAGAAAACTTCACATCAACATTCCCTTCATTAAAGTCATTCAACAAATTTCAAATTACACAAAATTTCTAAAAAATATGTTGAACAAGAAAAGAAAGTTGTCAGTAGATGAAACATTGGCTTTGCAGAAGAGTTCAGTGCATCATAAAGCATATGATCCTTCCCAAATTAAAAGATCCAGGGAGTTTCAATGTACCTTGCTCTATAGGAAATTGAAATAATTTAAATGCTTTATTTGATTCTAGATTAGGTATTAATTTGATGTCACTGTCTATATACAGGAAATTAGGGTTGGATGAGCCAAAGGCAACATCAATAATCCTACAGTTGGCTTACAGGACACTCAAGCATCCTTATAGAGTGGTAGATGATGTGCTCATCAAAGTTGGAGATCACTTCTTTCCAACTGATTTCATTATCCTTGATATACATGCTCAACATATGTCGTTAATTTTGCGGAGACCATTCTTATCTACTGCACGAGCATTAATTGATTTTGACAAATGTGAAATAATCATAAAGGTCGAAGAAAAATAACAAAGTTTCACCATAAATACTCCACTCAAACAATCTCCAGACATTGAAGAATGCCAAAATATCAATCATTGGGGAATTAACAAGATCGGGAAGGACGAATGTGGAATTGTTGGGTGGTACAACATTGAAAATCTTATAATCTAGAGGCTTAAAGATGACTTAAAAAATAATTGTCAGTGCAGTCGATGCAAGGTTGAAAACTCTCTTTTCAAACCACCATAAATAGTCAAAACAATAAAGTCAAACTAATGACTATAAATAAGCACATATTGGGAGGCAACCCAATTTTTTTTTTTATCTATTTTACTTTTTAGATTTAGGATTAGTAATTTTTATTGCTTTTAGTAGTATAGTGTACCTTCATTCCCGTATTTCCCTTTAAAGTGTGTGTGCGCTTACTATAAATTGTTTCATACTATGATTGATTTTTATTATTTTGAAGAAACATGTCACCTGAAGACATTGATCAAGGAAAAAGACATAGCAAGTGAGAGTTCATTCAAATATATATATCAGGAGAGTACTTAGTTCACTTCTTTGCCCTTAATTTTTATTTATTACCTTTTATATTTTTAGACATTGAGGACAATGTCTGTTATAAGTTTGAGGGTGGAAAAACAATGAGTTTTTTATTGGTTTGTTTGCTTGTTCGAGTGCAAAAAAAATAATAATCTAGTTTCAGCTTATTTATTGTTTTTGTGTACTTGTGTGGGTAAGATAATTTTGCCTACATACATATATTTGAAATCATGTATTAGATTATAAGTTGTGAAAAAGTTATGTGTTAAGGTTAATTTATGCTTATTCATGTGAAATTTGATATTTTGCATACAAGATTTATGTTTTGCAACATGAAGAAATAATTTGAATCAAAATTTGAATAGGTAAAAAAAATTAGTAGACCTTAGATACTAAATCCAAATAACCACTAAATTATACATCTTTAAACCAATTCTAAGATAGTTTGGAAGTGAATGAGATAAATGTGGGTTCCATGTGTGTTAAATTTTGTGTGGATTTTCTAAGGCTAATAAGATGAAAATTAGGTTGAAATCTTAAGTAGTAAGTCAATTTTTTAAAATAAGTGTTTATAAATGGGCATTGCGGTGATCATAAAAAATTATAGAAAAATAATAATGAATATGTGGTGTTATCTTATTGTGAAACTTCTCTATGTAGCCTTTGGAACTCGAGTGATTAAGCTTGCAAGGGTATCTAAAAATCTATTGTCCTATACTCATTTGACTTGGGAGTAATCGGCTAAAAACTCGCTATAGGGTCATTTAGAAAGTTTAATGGAGAGGAGTCTGTACAATAGTTAAAAAAAATCCTATATGTCTTGATTAAACCCCGAACACTCATTTAAGATAATTAGACTTTTGACNCATATTGGGAGGCAACCCAATTATTTTTTTTTTTATCTATTTTACTTTTTAGATTTAGGATTAGTAATTTTTATTGCTTTTAGTAGTATAGTGTACCTTCATTCCCGTATTTCCCTTTAAAGTGTGTGTGCGCTTACTATAAATTGTTTCATACTATGATTGATTTTTATTATTTTGAAGAAACATGTCACCTGAAGACATTGATCAAGGAAAAAGACATAGCAAGTGAGAGTTCATTCAAATATATATATCAGGAGAGTACTTAGTTCACTTCTTTGCCCTTAATTTTTATTTATTACCTTTTATATTTTTAGACATTGAGGACAATGTCTGTTATAAGTTTGAGGGTGGAAAAACAATGAGTTTTTTATTGGTTTGTTTGCTTGTTCGAGTGCAAAAAAAATAATAATCTAGTTTCAGCTTATTTATTGTTTTTGTGTACTTGTGTGGGTAAGATAATTTTGCCTACATACATATATTTGAAATCATGTATTAGATTATAAGTTGTGAAAAAGTTATGTGTTAAGGTTAATTTATGCTTATTCATGTGAAATTTGATATTTTGCATACAAGATTTATGTTTTGCAACATGAAGAAATAATTTGAATCAAAATTTGAATAGGTAAAAAAAATTAGTAGACCTTAGATACTAAATCCAAATAACCACTAAATTATACATCTTTAAACCAATTCTAAGATAGTTTGGAAGTGAATGAGATAAATGTGGGTTCCATGTGTGTTAAATTTTGTGTGGATTTTCTAAGGCTAATAAGATGAAAATTAGGTTGAAATCTTAAGTAGTAAGTCAATTTTTTAAAATAAGTGTTTATAAATGGGCATTGCGGTGATCATAAAAAATTATAGAAAAATAATAATGAATATGTGGTGTTATCTTATTGTGAAACTTCTCTATGTAGCCTTTGGAACTCGAGTGATTAAGCTTGCAAGGGTATCTAAAAATCTATTGTCCTATACTCATTTGACTTGGGAGTAATCGGCTAAAAACTCGCTATAGGGTCATTTAGAAAGTTTAATGGAGAGGAGTCTGTACAATAGTTAAAAAAAATCCTATATGTCTTGATTAAACCCCGAACACTCATTTAAGATAATTAGACTTTTGACAAGAGATTATTAGTTTAATTGATTCTTAGAGATTGAAACAATAAAAAACAAGCAGAATCCGCATTTGTTGATGTGTTGAACTGCAATTAGTAAGATCTAACCAAACTAGAGAGGGCGCGGATATATAAATTTGACCATAGATCACACCATGGGAAAATAGTGAAAAGAATAAGTTTGGGGTGTGAAACTCACGAGAGGAGAAAAGACAAATTTGACTATTGAGGGTTGTGATTTGAATCACTTTATGAATTTATGATGCTTGACATGAATTTTCACACACACACACACACACACACATGTCGATTTTGCAATGGATAAGAGGAAATTAATGTTAGCATTGTAATTTTGTCGCAGTTCATAGTTTTAACATATGCATTCCAATCTTGAGACAAGAAGAAAATTATCTAACTATACGTGTGTTTAAATTTTTTTGGTTAAGTTAGGTTATAGTTTTGTTTGAGGACAAACAAATATTCAAGTTTGGTGTGTTTGATAAGTGTATTTTGTATACTTATCTAGGCCATTAAATTAGAGTATTTGTTTGTGATTTGGGTAAGTTATTACTTAATTTTGTGTTAATTATGTTTGTTATGTTAATCTCAATGCAAATTGGTAAATTTGAAATAAAGAAACGAAAAACGTGCGAAAATAAAGGAAACCCAAAGTTTAGGGACCAAAGTGTAAACATCTAATAGTTGATTCGAAACACAAAACGATGATTGAAGATCATATAGGATCAATTGGATGCAATTGGAGGTCAAATGAGTGGAATGTAGTGGAAATATTTTCACAAATCAATTTCGAGTCGAAGAGGTTATGCTCTGAATTTTTAGTTTCAACTTGAGACCCATTTTTTGGGATAGTAAACATTCAAATTGAAAAATTGTATTTCAAGAAGAATTGTATCCCTTTGAATTAAATATCCAATGTATTTTGAATCAACTCAATCGGATACTTGTAGAGAAAGTTATGACTAAAATATCGAAAACTGTACATAGACAAACCTGCGTGCGCGCAACACCTTATTTTCCCCAACCTGAGAGTCATTTGATTTTATGACTCATGCGTGTAGTAGTTATACTGATGTACGTGCACCTGCCTTTTTCATAGATGAATCTTTAGTTTTCTTTCGCGATTCAAACTCTTTTGGAAACCAAATAGGATGGGATTTTAACGTATTTTTTGGCTCTTATAAATCGAGAACGAGGGATACACATAGAAAAGCGCTCTCTTGCCTCTTCATACACTATAGTTTCATGAAATTCATCAAGAACAAAAATTTAATTGCTATATTGTGAGAGATGAAATCAAGCCCTAGCAAGGATTGAAGGTCAATTACATTAAGATTTTGAAGAATTCAACCGTGGAATTGAAGATCAATATTTTTTGATTTATTTCATGATCCGGGTGATATTTTTCTACTATTATTCTTGTAATTTATATATTAATATGCTAGGTTAGATTCATTTTTGTATTGGATGAAGATGAACCATAATTGTTTATTTGTTTTAATTCAAGACTAATAGTTTAGTTTATTTCTTGCCTTTCTTAATTAATTTTGCATACCCATTGCATTATTTAATTGACTGGCCACCAATTAGATAATTAATTATTTGTTACAGTGTTGGAAGACTCACAATAAGTTTAGAATGCGATAAAGTTAACATATGTGCAATAGATGTTAGGAATAATATTTATCACATGTGCAATTATATAGATAATCTAAACTTTAATGCATTCTAATCATCCGAATTCTAGTTAGGAATAGATTTGAGTCGTAGTTAGAATAGATTTAATTTGTCTTGAAAAAGAAAATTATATATCATAGTTTTATCGATTGTCAATAACGTATGAATGGAACTAGATTACAAATCAAGAATTGAAATATATAGCAATAGGCAGATTCGAGATCTAATACAATCATCTATAAATTGATGAAAATCATATTTTAACAACTTTCTTAGATTAATTAAACATAGAATAAAATCAAAATCTCTTTTGTTTACACAATTCGAATACCATGAAAAGTTAGTAAATTTGAATTGAATTTATTTCCCATGGGACGATACTCTCAACTCATCAATTCTATTACTTGTCAACGATTTCGTACACTTGTGGCAAACCAATCCTCAAAAGTGGCAATGTCATCTTCATTAGGTGGTGACATTTCTTCCTTAAATGCATACAAGTTAAAAGCAGTGTCACCATGACTTCCTACATATAACATAAATGTACGTTATAAAATTTCAAATATATTATTTCGTGGACACACACATGACAATTCTTCAAGTCACACACACACATATGTAATATTATGTATGGCTTGATGGATTGTCTGTGCTTTGTACCTGGAGTTGCAACCTAAAACGAACAAAGGAATTAAGTACAAGATGTTAGTTTACACATGTTGATTTTCAATTTGTTATTACTGGTAACATTATTTCAATTTTACATACCTAAGCAGATGAATGTTTTTCGAGCATCACTCCCTGCCTGTTCGGCAGGTGGATAAGAAACATGATATGATACGTTCTTAACAAAGTCACAATCAAATAGGGTGGTGAGTGTTTTGTCGGCAACCTACAAAATCCCCTTATTTAACAAATCTTTACAATACATAACTTGTAACCCAATTTGTCACATTAAATACATATATAAAAATGTATATTTTCATCATACAGATATGTATAAATGCAAACCAGATAAACTCCATTGTACATATGAAGCATACAAAATTATGAATACTGAATAATGTACTTATGTGGTGTGTGATAGCCATATTATTTCCACTACATAATTCAAATACCTAAGCTGCAGACTTAGACTTCATTGAACTCATACTTTTTACAATATCATCCACCCGAATGAGATCCTCTTTCATATAGTTTATTTCATCGATTGCTTCAGTTTGTACATTGCCATTTTTACCATCGTTTATGAGTTTCATTTCCATATTGTGTTACGTTCATTTGAACTACTACTGATTGGATGACACGTTGAGGGCTCAATCCATCAGTGGTCTGGTTAACTGAATTGCCATTATTGACAATATTTTGGGTATAAAAGATAACTGTGTCTAAATTATTTTGTTTCAACTATTGGAAAATTGCATATAAGTGACTATGTTTCTACTATTTTTATATAGTAATGCATATCAACGTACCTTCTTATATGTTGTGTTTGGTTCGTTTGATGGGATACTATCTACCGTATCTTGACCTTATTTGATATGTTTCTCTGCCCTTACAAACATTCTCAATAACATTTATACTCCAGATTCCACTGTCATTTCGAGTAAGTTGCATTGATTTCAGTTTGTGAATCCAATAGCTGTGATTGGGTTGATGTATCTCAATCATCTGATTCATAATATCCTCCAGTACTCTAATGATAGGTGGCAGTAATTAATGCTTACATGATTTTAAGATTAATTGCAACTGAGTTATATATGTTGACATATGGTTGATTTCATCCTTAATATTTTGATCATAACAAACAAGATCATTATTGTTTCCAACAATTGATTTGAATGATGATAGTTCAATGTTAAAATCAACAAGCATTGCAAAAATCAACACATCATAAATCGGACTCGAAATGAAGATCAAAGCGAAAGTTAAACATTCAAGTCGAATCATTCGAGACGAGAGCTTAAAAGATCAAAATTACGACTATCAAATCGGGCCATGAAGAAGGTCAAGATCAAAGTCAAGCATTAAAGTCAAACGTGAAGAAAGATCAAGATCGAGAGTTTAAGAGCCAACTATGAAAGAAACTTTGAAGCAAGATCAAATACTAGGCTTCGAGATCATACATAAAGGTATACACACTTTGATCTTTAGAAATGAATGACAATAGCTCAAAAATTATTTTGTGCACGAATATTTTCATATCACTTGCATAAGTATTTTTGATCAAAAGAAAGATTGATTTTTCAAAGTGATACTTGAACTTAGATCACATTTTTTTAAAAAAAGTCAATAGGCAATAGTCAACCGGACGTCCGGTTGACCATCCAGACGTCCGATTTGACTAAAATGTTTCTGTCCATCCGGACGTCCAGATAGATGATCTGGTTCATCTACAACAGTCAGTTTTTTGACCGTTTTCTGACCACAATGGCTAGTTGATCATTCGATACTGCGTCTAGATGGGTCGTTCGGTTCAGCAGAATATTTAACAGTTGAACTACTATAAATATCAACTCACTTGCCATTCATTTCAATACTATAGAGTATTCAAATGAGACACTTTTGAGCAAAATTATATTGATTTATCTTCTCATTTATTATTATCAAATCATTTAATTTTGAAAAACTTTTGATCAAATTAACTTTCGAAAATCTACTTATCAAAGTTTTTCATTTGAAAAATTATTTGAACTTACATTTTTACATTTATTTAAATTTATTTCTTCATATCAAAAAATTTGATTATTGGATCAAACTTCTTGAATCATTTCTCTTATCATAGTTTTTCATTTCTCTTTGTACTTAATTTATTTATATAAATTTTAAAAGAAATTTATTTTTGAAGAAGATATTTGTACTTACATTGCATAAATTTTTTCTACTTCTTCATATTGAAACTTTGATTGAATTAAACTTGTAAACATCATATTTATCAAAGTTTCTAATTTCTCTCTTAGTACTTAATTTATCACAAATTATTCATTGAAAAATGGATTTTTTGAAGAAGATTTTCGCATTTACATTGCATAAAATTTTCTTCTTCTTCTTGTAAAATCATTGTATTCATCAAGATTTCTCATTTCTCTCTTAGTACTTAATTTATTACAATCATCAATTAAAAGAGAGATATTTCTTGAGAAAATTTTTGAACTTACATTGTATTTATTTTTTCATCTTCTCATTGAAATACTTTGATTGATTGAATTTAACTTTTGACTATCATATTCATTAAAGTTTTTCATCAAACACTTGAGTTATCATTTATTATTATTCATTGAAGTGTTAACCTATCTTATTACTTAATTTATTTATATTATTTATCAAGAGGGGAATTTCATTGAATAATCACTTTGATAAAGTGTTTGTCGTGTTGAAGTCGCTTAAAGATCAAAATTATATAAGGATCGGTACTCCTTGTTATAAGTCACCGTGTTGATCATATTGAGGTCCCATAAATCTCAATAGTGTGGGCCGTGTTGAGGTCTTGTAAAGCTCAACATTGTATAAGGATCGGTACTCCTTGTTTGTAAGTTACGGGAAGAGTTGTAAATGGTTGAATTACACTATAAGTCAATCAACATAGTGAAAAGACCTTGCTCGTGCTGGAGAGATTGGTAGCTGAGGACATAGATCATTACTTTGGATCGAACTTCCACAATTATATCGTTTGCATCATCTCTCTCTTTTACTTATCGCTTTTATATTTGTTCTTACAATTTGAATTATTCTATTTAGTCTTTACTTGCTTAAATTTAAATTAATTGTTCGAAAGAGTCTTAAAAACCAATTCACCCCCTCTTGGTTAGTTATTCTTGGGCTATCAATATACGTATAAATAAGATAAATTTGACGAAATATGGACCAACATACCTCCGCCATTCTTGGCTGGTCATGGTTTATATTATGGGAGCATGGTATGAACGAAGAATTAGAAGATCTCACGTAATTGTTGTCTTTTACTTGGTGGATTCGGTCATTCATAAGGTTAGCGCGTACATCAATAGATGATGGAAACAGGATGCGTTCCCTTTTCGGTAATCCCTGAAAGTAGTGTGTCATCTTCTTTACATTGGTTGGGTGTATGATCATGACTTTAACCTGAAATTTAGAAGGAGTGCATTTTCTGTGACTTTGATACACGCACAACAATATTTTTCATAGTTTAATATGAACCTAAAAGTTGATATTTTGGAACAAAATATGTTATTAACAAGTGCATATAATTAGAATTCGTGCCTCTAGTAGGTTAAACATAATCTTGTCAATTGTTGCAGAAGATACTTGTGGGTCATCGTTGCTCCAGTTTACAATGCGAGGGTAGCTGCGATTCACTCTTGAACATATTTTCCCAGTCAATGATGGAATGTTATATCCATATCTGAAAGGCAAGTGGGAAACCATGACGTCTATATGACATTATACCATCGGGATCTTCAACTTTTGGGTTCGGCTTGGCAAGAGGGAGTTTCAAGTACTTGTATGTAATCCGGAATAGATCATTTTCCCCATGAGAATGTATCCATGTGTGGGGAGTCAACAAGGTTCAAAATTTTATCTGCAACTACATTCGCACTTGTTGTGGTGTAAAGGTAACTCGAAATCAGATATAGAATACCCAGCTTTACAACGACTTCGTCCATTGTTGCGGCAGTTAAGTTGTTGAAAGTATTCTCAAGATCTTTTCTATAAACTTTCTTTCGATGTCTGAAGTACAAATGTTTTAAATGGTAATGACCAACATTGTACATGCCGGTGTTATCATGACTATGGCACTTCAACCCAGTGACAAGTGCAAACTCTTCGATTGAGAACTTGAGATGTTTACCCCCAACTTTAAACCACATTTCGTCGTGGGTTGGTTGTCGAACTTCCATTAATAGAATCTTGTGAATAACCTGGTGTTGTAGTCGTAGATCATTCATTTGCAATAAGTGTCCAAAAGACATTCGTCTAAACATTTTCTTCTGTGATGCGGTCAACTTGCTGTTCAGTTTAGAGATAACCTTTTTCCTGAAGAACACATCCAGGCTTGCACCAAATATGTTCTCGGGTGGATGTTGAATGAAGATTCTACATGCATTGCATTTAAAACCAAATTTATTTAAGTTGGGATAAAATAAATTTAACGTGAATTTTGAATTATTTTTATAGTATTGCATTTTATAAAATATAATACATTCGTAATATACTAAGCTCATCAATGTACAATAGTTTGTTCATGAATCACATTGTGTGAAATATAGACACAATTTTAACAACTTGGAATGTCATGTTAGAAGCAAACATTAAAAAAGTGTAATGTTACATTTTGCATAGCATTGTAATACCCATTCTGTAAGGCTATATTGTGCAGATTAAGGGAAATGTAAGCTTGCACGTATTCAAATATAATGGATCTCAAGTATTTCTTAACAATAGATGAAAATTAAAACTATCATATGATATTAAACTGACATGACATGAAATGATACAAATGTTTTGAAACATATAACATAGAAGGAGATGTGATACAAACATTCGCACATGCATGTTATGGAACTATGTGTAATGTAATGCAATGTTGATTTATCATTACATGATGGATTGTGGGACGTATCTTTTTCCATTATATTCCCAACCAGATTTAAAGAATAAGTAATCATACTAACATAATTCTAGCAAGACAAAAAATAGTATGAAGCACATAACGATTAGTGAAATGCAATTTTACGATTCAATTACAAGTATTGTTACATAGCATTTAACATCTAATTGTATAACAAGACCAATACGATAAAGTCATGAGGTTCATGTATGTATTGTAAACGGGAGTGACAAGATTTCCTGATGGTGGGTGGTTAAAGGTTGGTGTCAATGCATTAATGAAAGTCGTCACACCTAAAATCCCCCAAATCTAAAACCTGATATTACGCACTATTATTTCATTAAAACTATCATATGATATTAAATTGACATGCATTGACTATGCGAATGTTATATATACTTACACAAACAAACATTGTGTAGATAAGCATCATAATCATTTCATTATACATAACTCAGGGAACATATCCATCACATATGACAGCATATGAATAATTGTATACAAATTTGGTTAAACACAATTCGACAAGCATTCATATTTTGGAATGAGAAAACAACTTGCCTGTATTTTCTGACTTTTAGCAATTTTGTTCTTCTTGGAGCTAGATTCAATTACAATAGTTTTCATTACCCTCTTGCCAGCCTTCTTTGAGATCGGCTTCTTCAAAATATCAACTCTAGTGTTGTGCAGACCTCAAACTTCAGAATGTCTGTCGAGCTTTTCCTTTGTTTCGGACAATATGGTTATTGACCTTGTCATGCGCCTAGATGGGTTGTGTAAATTTTTGAATTTTTGCGGCCATATTGTTTGGTGTTTTAGAAGGCACGCATCTAGATGGAGTATGCACATCATCGCCTTTGGGGACTGTAGTCTCCTTATTTTTAGAAGACATGCTTGACTGTTCAATCCATACTGAACCTAGAGAAAATGAAAGATTCAGTGTAATGTTTAGTGTATTAGCTGCATCTCGGCCTAGAATCTTTTCAGAGTCCATATACAAATGATGGTATTAGGTGTTGCAAAGAGATTCCTCTGTATTATTATTCTTCTTGTGTGAACTTAAGACAATCGGAAAATTAGTGATATCATAATCTTGGTTTCTTTGATCTTACTCGTGTCGACATGAGTGACTTCTAAAGCATAACATATATCATATGCGGAGTCACATGTGCTAATACTATTAAACTCATTTTTATCTAAGGTACAATAAAATAGGTTTTTGGCTTTAACATTCAAGGACAATTTTCTTTTATTATCTTCATGATATTCCTCTCTAGGTTTAAGAATAGATTGATCGAGTTTTCCATCAATTTTAATAATCTTGGTGGGCACATAAAGACCATACTCAATGACTTTCCAAATATTATAATTTATTGATTGAATGCAAATCATTCTAGTTTTCCAATAATTATAATGTATGCCATAAAAAAAGGAAGGTCGATTTGTGGAATGCCCCTCGAGATTTTGAAGGTTGTTATGATTAGCCATTGCTCGAAATTGTAAAAGCTTAATTTTAATATGAGCTATGATACCAATTTATAGCCCAAGAATAGCTAACCAAGAGGGGCGTGAATTGATTTTTAAAATTTTTTCAAATATTTATTCTATGATCAAGCACGTAAAACTGATAGATTAATTCAAATAATAAGCATAAATATGAAAGCAATCAGTAAAGAAGAATAGAGAGTGCAAACTATATAATTATGGATGTTCGATCTAACATAATGATCTACGTCCTCCGTTACCAAGCTCTTCGGCACTAGCAATGCCAATTTCACTATATTGATTGACTTGTAATTCAATCCAACCCTTTATAAAGTTTTCAGTGACTTACAAACAAGGAATACCGATACTTATACAATATTAAGTTTTATGGGATCTCAACACGACCCACAAGTTTAAAGAAAATTGATTATTCAAATTGAAACTTCTCTCTTAATAAATGATATGATCACAATTAAATACCAAGAGAAAAATAGGCTAACACTTTAATAAAAAATAATGAATGAAGCTCAAGCGTGAGGTATGAAAATTTTGATGTGTAGCGTGATTTTCAAAAGTTAATTTGATTAAAAGTTTTTCAAAACTAAAATGATTTAATAATGAGATGAGAAATTAATAAACCTTTGCTCAAAAACATCTCACTTGAATGCTCTTGAATGTGTCTCATTGAATGTAAAGTGATGTGGTATTTATAGCATTTAAAATGCAAAAAGTTCTGGCCAATCAGACGTCCCTTACTAACCAGATGACTCTGAAACTAGTCGTTATGCGTAAAAAATCAAGACGACGCCAGAATAGAAATTTTCGATTCTCTTTTCTTGATTATTTTAGCAAGTGTAAATTCTTGAGGGACATAATCACTTATCTTTTCAAAATAAATGTTATTGGTAAAGGGTTTAAAAGTCAAGTGAAGATTTTTGTCATATCGAAAATAAATTTTATGCAAGCGTTTTTGTGAAAAGTTTATTTTGTACATAAAAATTTGAATTACAAGCTTGTGATTCATTGCTAAGAATTGAAGTGTTTTATCTTTACAAGTGAGTTCAAACATATAGTTCTAATATTTTCGATTGATTTGACGAGATTGCACAATTTGTTGCTCGATTTTAAATTTGGCGCAAGTGCTTAATTTGTCTTCGATTGTTTTTAGCGTGAGTGCTCGATTTCCAAGCTTGATTGTAAATGCTCGATTTCCATGAAATTCGCAACATGTAACAATAGAGACTCAAATATAAATGTTGGATATAAAAATACTTTGTTTGTTATAATCAAAACATAAAATCGACCATATGTCAACAATATCAACCACAATTGTGTCATCTTGCATCAAAGACAAGAACTCCTCTTCACGAACCATATACACTCCAAACGATGTATGCAATGACATGTTACATATATATGGAATTTCGTTGAATTATGTAAAATCTTGGAGATCTCAGGAGAAAATATTGAAGATGCTTATGGGGGGATCCTACTGATTTGTTCATGAAAATATTGAGCTTATTTCCTATACTTCATCAAAAAAATCCTAGTACGATCACATGACTGGAGCTTGATGGTCACAATAAATTCAAATACTGCTATATGGTCATATGTGCATCAATTAGAGGATGTGAACACTGCAGGCTTGTGATTGTAATTGATGGCACGTATTTGAATGGACATTATGGTGGTACACTTTTCATGGCGCGTGCACATGATGCTAATAACAGCATATTCATACTTGCATTTGGAATTGGAGATAACAAGAATGATAGGTCTTGGTTGTGATTTTTTGAAAACTTGAAGAAGGCGTATGAAAATATGAATGGCTTGCATTTTGTATTGGATTATCACAACAGTATCAAAAACACAATTGAAAAAGTTTATCCAGGGACTTGTCATGGAATTTGTTCATATCATCTCCTACAGAACCTGAAATCATATTATGAAAAATCAAGTCAAAACATAACGCATACTTTCAATTCAGCGGTCCGCATATACATTGGCCGAATTCGAATATAATTTGCAACAGCTGGCTTCAATGAATCATAAGATTACGAATTACCTGGTAATGTGTTAATTTCAAGCAAAATTTAAATTCTAATAGAGGTCACAAATGTCAGATATGATATTTCTTCATAACGTGTTTTCTCTTGTAGGTTGAAGTACGACCTGAAAATTGTTAGCTAACAGATACTAAACAATGACATCAAATATAGTGGAGTCAGTGAATATGGTCACAAAAGCAGCCAAGAACTATCCCCATTGTAGCTTTATTAGATTCGTTGTAACAAATTATATGATCTTGGTTCTACAAATATAGGGACACAGCGCAGACACTTTTACGAAATTGTCGAGCAAATATGAAAAAAATGCTTCGAGAAATGAGCATTGATTTGAGATATTTGAGGGTAAGATTGATATATATGACCTTAATCTCATCTATGTGACTTCATTAAAATATGTGATCTTAGCTTCCTGCTACTTCAACATGCAGTTATCTATTACCTGATACACATATGCTCTTATTTGTATTTGAACTTCATCTTTGTGTCCTATACTTAATGTATGTGGATTAATAGTCATTATTTGTAGGTGTATTATGCAAATTACACCATGTTTTCTATAAGTGGTAAGTCTTCATCTTTCATCGTCGATATAGAACAACATACATATACATGCAGGACGTTTCAGGTAGATCAATTACCATGTCCACACGCATTGGCTGTTATCATATGATTATTGTTCATATTATTACACAAAAGAGACATACATGAATATGTACCAGGACACTATTTTTCCAATTGGAAATCTAGGTGATTAGAGAGCGCCTGATGAAGTGAAAGATATACTTATATTAATACCTAACCATAAAAGAAGTTCAGGAAGACCTACACAAAAAAGAAAGAGATCATCACATGAAGGAAAAATAACTGTCAAATGTGGACGTTGTGGTGAAAATGGTCACAGTCGTAGGAGTTGTAGCAACTTGGTTCCATTAAGTAAAAAGGATCATAGTTGCATGTGAATAATAAGATGTTAACTGATGATACACATTGATCGTAATTATAGCATATAAGTTTGTTGTTCTCTTTATTATTTCACTTGTTAGATGTGGATGGTGTTAGGTATATCATGTAACTATACATTGTTATTCATTCAAATAATATTAATTCAAACTATGAATGTGACTTGACCATTTGAGAATTGGTGTAAAATTTGTAGGTCTAGGTATTAATATGTGACATGATATTGATTAAATTGTG
Organism: Fraxinus quadrangulata; assembly: GCA_903798255.1. NCBI lineage: Eukaryota > Viridiplantae > Streptophyta > Magnoliopsida > Lamiales > Oleaceae > Fraxinus > Fraxinus quadrangulata. Next base: position 27,867 of record CAIGRB010134866.1, read on the forward strand.
ACTTAGACCGGTTTGTGATCTATAGACAATACTATTTTTTTATGTGACTTGTAAACAGTAATATGTGACATCATAGAAATAGTATGTGACCTGCACACATTACTAAACTATGATATTTAAACATTTATAATAGTGATATGTGACATGATAACATTATCATGTGACTTGAAGGAAATAATATGTGACATGCACACAATTTAATGGTTATTTTTTCCGATCGACTTTAGAATAACGAAATGTAATAGACATAACTAATGAAATAATATTTCATAACCACATGAACATTCATAAACTTCAAATGTAACCATTATTACAAAATGAGATCTACATATTCCCCAACCACTACATAGTTGCATTGATGTTTAGTCACATATTCAAGTGTCAATCTATAACTACACCCCTCGACCTTTCCCTTTATTGTAGCTATATCAAGTCGAGCTTTGACAACATCAAAATCCTTTGGCGTGGATTTTAAGTCATTATAAAGAATTTATTCAACATATTTGATCACAAATACGCCTTAATCATGGCTGAAAAAAAGAAAGTAAATTTATTAGTTTTTACATTAAAATGGTGGTCACAAAACAGATATTTATTTAGACTGCTGTATGTTACAATGATTGTCACAAACATACACATTTTGCTGTTGTGGCCCCTCATAACCTTGCACAAGCCTTAACTCTATGGAATCATCTTGATCATCATCTGAATTTCTGTTCCATATTCCAATCACATCCATCAAATGAGGGACAATTTTCAAATACAGTTCAATTCCTCCTTTCACGCTTAAATTCGTGAAGGTCCTCCTAGTCAAATTGAATATAATTAATGCTCGATCCTTAATATCAAGCAACGCCAACATCCAATATGCCTTGTTTGTAGGCAAAATTGACATTAAGACTTTGTTAACTTTAGTCCATGGACTGCTCAATGGTATTCTGACACCTGTGATATCATTAATCAGCTTTGTCTCAGTGAGTAGAACATTTGGATCATTTATGAATTTCGAATATATATTCTTGATCGTAGCCTGAAAGTATAAGTAAGTTGTGGTAGCCTTAAATTTGATATTCTCGCCATACCGTGCTAATTAACGAGGTAATAGAAGTGTATATATATATATATATATATATANGAAAATAATAAATACGTGATTAGTCTTCAATATCTATATGAACATTGATGTTTGTATGTGATATGTCCATGTGTTCTATGAGTTGTATGTAATTTATGTGATCTGACCATAATATTTGTAACTTGTTTATATGGTATGTGACTATTGAACAATGATGTTTGTATGTGATATGTGACATGTCCATGTCCATGTGTTCTGTGACCTATATGAAATTTATGTGACCAGACCATAATGTCTATAACTTGTTTATATGGTATGTGACCTATGGTATGCAATACAATACAAATGATATGATACATATGTAGAATGATATGTGATCTTTACATACCGAGTTGGTCAATGACGCGTCTGGAGAAACAAGCTCATGCTACCATGTTTTGTTGCCTACGATGAATGAGCCAATGTATAAATGGGGCTTAATAATATCGTCAGTATCTTTGAATTTTTCCTACAAAGAGAAACAAAAATTATTTATTCTTCCTTGCAATGGGTTTATGTTGTAGTTCACAAAATAATGTCATACATGCTTGTTTGTTGGTTTGTAACCTCTATGAAATCAACTCTTAAATGTCGCCATATCATCATCATTTGCATGCCGATTGTAATATCTAAAAACTACAACATTCTCCGAACTCTTGCTTTGATTTCCTTACTTAGAAACGAAGGGAGACTTTAATATTCTTGTCGGTTTAGAAACACGCTTCGATAGCAAATCGGATGTGGGTGCAGAAATGGGTGATACTTGTCATATAATGAAATATTAAACATAGTAGTTCATTCTGTAACATATAACAGGTAAAATATAATTTGTGTGCATAAATGGTTTTTTTTTAACTAGAAACCTCTTAAAAGTTCACATTCTATGTGAAAGCCCAAAAGTGACTAACCAAGAGGAGGGTGAATTGGTTATTAAAACTTTTTCGCTAATAACACAAGTGTTATTATAATAGGTGAGCAACTAAACAAACACAACTAAACACAAATATATAAATAAGCGTGACAATGTAAATTGCACAAAGTGAAAGCGTTAAATAAAAGGGACAAAGAGAGTACAAATGATATAGTTATAGAGGTTCGATCCAATGCAATGATCTACGTTCCCCATTACCAAGATCTATGGCATGAGCAAGGCCTTTATCACTATGTTGATTGACTTATGGTGCAATCCAATCATTTACAATGCTTTCGGTGACTTACAACCAATGAGCACCGATCCTTTTACAATGTTGAGCTTTTCGGGACCTCAACACGACCCACACTTATTGAGCTTTACGGGACCTCAATATGACCCTTGATTCAAAAGAGTTTTACAAGTGAAATCTTCTCTTTTTAGTAAATGATGAGTACAAGGTTTAATATAGGAAGAGAAGTAGGCAAACACTTTAATGAATAGCAATGAATGGAGCTCAAATGTTTTGTGTGAAAATCTTTGATGTGTATAATGATCTTCAAGAATTGATTTTGATCAAGGATTTTTCAAGAGCAAAAGTAATTTGATAATTAATGATATGATAGATCAATGTTGGCTCAAGGAGTATCAAATTGAATGCTCAAAAGTTATTTTTCAAATGGTTGGTGAGTTGGTATTTATAACAGTTGAAAAACGTCAAAGTCTCTGTCTAATCGGACGATCAATCGGAGGTCCAGTTTAGAACTGGATGACCCAACTTACCGTTAGAACAACTTTGTCAGAACGGTAAAAAAAAAAGACCGTTGTTGGCGAACTGAACGGTTTGGTTCTGGTTATTTTGTTTGCAATCAATAATTATTTTATATGATATTTTTACTCGATTTTTCAAAGTAAGTAAGATTTAATAATTTTTCAAAAAATAGGTTGAAAAACTTCCATTTGAAAAATAGTTTTGTGCAAACATTTTCATAACGTAGATTTTGTCATGCACAAGAAAATCATTACTTGAGTTCTCAAAGTGTCATTACTAAATATTAAAATGCTTTATCTTTACAATCAAGTCAAGAAAAGTCTAGTTACAATGTCTTCAATAATTTTGGTATGAGTGCTCGATTTGTTGCTTGATTCAAAATGACGTAAAACTAGTCTCAACGAGTGCTTGATCGATATCTTCATTTGAGCTTCCTTGTCATATCAATTTCTCGTTCAATGATTTTGCCTCAATTCTTGCCAATCATGCAATCAATTTAAAGAGCGAATTAGAGATAAACGTAAATTGTTTGTTATAATCAAAACATATGATTTGATCATAGGTCAACACTATGTCCTTCACTACATAGGCGATTACAGTATCCAATTGTTCTTGAACTTGTTTTGATTGAATCATTTGTGATCTAATATTGACAACGTTTGGAGTAGTCTGGGTAGAACCAATCTCCAAATCAAATGACGACAGTTCTATTGTCATTGGGTCAAATAATTGCTTATCAGAGTACATCTTACCCTTTCCTCTCTTATCAACAGCTCCTTCAACATCCCCTACAAATGGGACATTTATGTATGAAAAGTCAAGAAGTTACAAATGAAGATATCAAATGACCTTGGTAGTGGAATGAACTTACTTCTTCTTGAATGTTTGTAGCTCTATCACTAGGCAATTCACTTCTCTCTTTGTTCAAATTTTGATCAATTGAGCTTGATATCATTGCGGTCATAGATTCATATAGAAAGTTCAATTTTGACTTCATCTCCAACAAGTCTGACATGATTTCTCCTTGCATACGAACAACAGTATTTATCTTGTGATTCCTGTCAGCCTCTATTGATGATAAATGTGCCTTGACATCATTGATTTGCATAGATAACTCCTTATTTTTCGTTTGGAAATCACTAATTTCATTTTTCAAATTCTCCAACGCCTATGAAATTTGACATATATCAATGACATGGAGAATGTAAGGTATTGTGGTATATGAATCACGCGTGACCCATGCACATTTGTCTATAACTTGTACATCATGACATGTGACCTTGGACATTATGTCATGTGACCAATGCATATAACTTGTGACCTGTCTAAATAACATGCTCGAAATTTACAACGGTGACAATTGTTTAAAGTATGAACTTGTATTAAACATTTGTGACAAGTTCATAGTCAGCTGTGACTTCAATGAAGTGACATGTGACATCGTCTTAAAATGCATATTTAAGAAAGAAATATGACATTTGACCTAGAATTAGCATGTACATTGAAATTTGAAACATGAACTAGAATAAAAACGCAAATATGATAATATATGATAAATCAATATACATAAGTACGCTTAAATTAAAGATAACAACATACATTAGATCCATGTTCATGTGCTGTATGAGGTTTAAACATATGAGCTGATGGACCCTCATCCACCGGTGAATGAACGTGTGCAATGTGTGGCTCAATCGGAGGATCTGTTAAAGAACGGACAGAAAATGATGTCATTTATCTTCTCGGAGGTGGATCAACAAAAGTCGTTTTTGTCATCTTCGATATCACTAGAATTGCCCAATCATCCTTCAGTAATCATTAGAATGCGTGGTTTGGACTTTTTGATTGGTTGTTGGAGCTTTGAACTTCTGCTAGCATGTATAACGATGGTTGTTGTGATATGTTATATGAAACACCATCCATGTATGGTTGCATCATCTCCATTTCAGACGGATTGATGTCTTATACTTGAAATTGTAAATAAATGAAATGAATTGTCATGAAAACTATTTACTGTGACATGTATACTGATTGCAGAACGTGAATTGTGACTATATAAAATAGTGAGCTCTAACCTGATAACAATAATTGTTACATGTCTTACAAATATATAATTACCGTGACATGTAAAATATGCAATGTGATTCTTTCTTTGATTGCATAATATGAAATGTATGTAACTCTATAAGGTTAATTGTGACTTGTTTATCTAATACACAAATGAACTGAAAACTTATATCCAGGTTAGAGAACACCTCATCTTCAAGTTTAGCATCAGATAGCAATTTATCTAGTCTCCAATTCAAGATATGTGGATACCTCCTTCAAATTATAGAAGTTACAATCCCATCTAGTTGTTGAATAGACTTATAAATCCAAACTTGAAAGGCAACTAGAAATCTTTTGAACTGTAATGAAGATTTCTATTACTCAAACCATCTTTCAGTGAGTTTAGGAAAAGTTCAAACAAATTTTTCGCCTACGAAAACATGTTCATAGTATCAAAGTCTTCAACAAGAGCAAATAAATAATTCTTAACAACCTTCTTGTACGAGATCGAGAAAATGTATGATGTTATCAAATAAAGAATCACATTCCTAACCACGTCATGATTGTCTTTATTCATTAAACCAAGGAAGGTGTCTCCAATATCTTCATTTGTGACTAAGTTCAAGAGTCCAAAATATTTTTTCTTAATCCTGAAATGTGAATTTTGAAGACTTCTCGTCACATCCTATCCCTGGTACCTCAATCCCGTAACCAAACAAAACTCAGACAAAGAAAACCGTAGATTGATACCAACCACCATGAACCACATCTCTTTGTTGTTCGATTGCTTCACCTCCTAGAGTAGAAAATAATGTATTAGTTGAGGTTGAACAACTATCTCACTACCATGAAATAGGAGAGGCATGTATCAGCTTGTACATCCATTCATATCACACAATAAGCATGTCACATGTAATTATTTTATCACAAACACTACTTAGGTCACATATCACTAAGGTCATGGATTATATACAATTATAGACTTATTTCAACCTCATGATTCATCATAGAACTATAGATATTTCACAAACACATAATGGATCGCATAATAATAGTAAAAATGAGGTCACAATTAGGGAATTGGTCATAGTCAAATAGAAATCACAAAAAGAAGGCTAATCAAAAAAATATTCAAAAAATACATATCTACATTCCCAAAAAATTGAGAACATCTCAAACAAATATAGAGATCACACAGAGAAGGCCGGTCAGTATATCTTGAAAAGAATTATTTTGAAATGAAGTCACAAATTCTAACAATATGTGACTAGCCAAACCATAAACACCCAATAAATGTTAAATACGAATTTCCTATTAACTAAATCAGATAAACAATTGATTTAACTTTTCAAACAAATGTACATCAGAATATGCTCCAATTAATTTTTTCACAAAATGAGGTCACAAAGTCTAACATTGTCTGACTACCCAAATAATACACACCCAACAAATGTTAAATATGTATTTCCAATTAACTAAATCAGATAAAGATTAATTTACCTTTCGAACACTAGGATTTCATTATTTGGGATGGGAGGGGGGATTCTATGATTGGTTTCAGGTATCGAATCTTTATTCCCTTTTATATTTTTTCTTCTCTCTACTTTTCTTCTAGATTTCTCACCAATCTTCGCTCGACTTTTGGGATCATTGATCCTTGTTAAAACCATCTTTAATGTGTGGTATTTTTTGAATGAGCTGTGAAAATTGTTTGACGAGTACACCGAGGTCACAATGTGAGAATGAGTTATGGAGAAGATGATCTTGGTTTTTGTGGGTGAAATGGAGGTTGAAATTAGAAAAGTGAAAATTACCCAAAACCCTACTTTTCAAGATCTATACTCAAAAATCAGATCTCAAATTTCACTTTTTAAAAATCAGATATTTTATTTTTAAATATTAAATATTAATTATACAATTTTCATCCCAAACCCTAATCAATTTCATTCCAAACCTAATTTTTCACTTCTTCACACTCTCTCCTCTATCTGTCTTCTCACTCTCTATCTTCTCCCTTCGTCTTCTCTCCTCTCTCCATCTCTTCACTGGCGACTGGGTGTCTCGTTGGATCGACCACTTTTCTGTCGTCTATTGCTTTCGTTCCAAGCAGCGTCGCTTCTAGTTCATCTTCCAGATCGGTTGCTTTGATTCTACTGGAACACTGTCAACAGTGGGTTCATAACGCCTCCAGTGGTGCCTGCCATACCGTCGCAGCGACGTTGCTCTGAGAGCGCTGTGTAGTGCCGCTGCATGGCTCACTGTCGGCAATGATGCCAGAACTACGATTGTTTGTGGTGGTGTTGGCAGCGGTGAAGTGGATGGCGATGCTCGTGTTGACAGCTGTGATGTGGGTAGTGTTGGTGAGGTTGTGGGTTGTTGGATATAGTGGAGGATGTGGTTTTGTTGGTGGGTGCGGTGTGGGCATGGCGGTGGTGGATCTGGTCTCGCGGTTTTTTTGTGCCGATTTTTTTTTGTAGTTTTGAATGGTAGCGGTCGTGGAGTGGAGGGGGCTGCAGGATGGTTGAGTATGGGTTAGGCTGTGTTGACGACGTTAGTGATAGTAGTTGTGGTGAGTTTTCTACTGTGGTAGTGACGGCGGAGTAGGGTTAGGGTATGTAAGGCGACGGTGGTGGTGAGGTGGTGCCGTACAGTCTTTGTGAATAATAAATTGGTTAATTGTGATATTAAAATACACCGTGACTTGTACCGAAAAATAATGCGCTACCTATTATTTCAATAAGTTGTGACCTATAAAATATGTTATCTGTGACCAAAAAATAAAGCTTGACCAATTAATTTGAGAATGTCACCAATAAAATTTTCGATTCGTCATCAGTGTATAATATTTGATAAATTGTAACCGATTTGTAATGAATAAATGAGCTGCTAAGGTTACAGTTTACTGGTCACAGGTTTGAGTTCACAAGTTACGGTCATTTTGTATAGGTTACAAATCAAATAAACGGGTCACGGATATGATCAATTATTTTGATAGTTAATTGTGTCTAATTAATTCGTCGTTAAAGTCACAGATTTGAGTTTACAAGTCACAGTCATTTTTTATAGGTCACAAATCAATATTAACAAGTCACGTGTGTTTGTAGAGTCACTGTTCAAATTTACAGGTCACATTTTATATTATTGATCACAAGCAACAATCAAGATGTCAAAAATCGTGTCAACTGTACAAAAAAATATGGAGGAGTTGTTGTCGAAATATTCACCAAAGTTGGAACAAATATCGGAATCTGAGCATTCAATGGACTAAATCGGGGGCGGAACGGTCACAGAATATTCATTGGAACGGTCGTCGTAATCGGAGTAGTCGTCAAAACGATCGCCGGAGCGATGGGGTGGTGGATGTAGGGTGAGAGTAAAATTTTGATAAATGAATTTTTCCCTAAAAAAATATAATATGTGATATTTGAAATGTAATCTTAAAACTTCTAGGCCAACGTAATTTTCACTATGAACAAATTACCTAAAAACCTACTTTTAAAGATTCATTTTCAAAACATAGGTGGATTTATTTTTATCACAAATCAGGTGATAATTAAGTTTTAATAATTATAATTAATAAAAATGTAATTAAACTTAATCTCTACATATTCACTTCACCCAATCCCCACCCACGCACCATTCATTTCAAAATCCCTTCACTCACTTCTCATTCTCTCTCTCTCTCTCTGTCTCTTCTCTTCTCACCCACCCACCCATCATCTCATCCAACCCATCTCCATTTCCGGTGCAGCTAATCACAAATAACAGAGGTCAGTGATATCCTGTTCCATTCCATACACTAATTCATTTACTTCTCCCTTTCTTCTCTCCACACTCTCTCTACTCTATTTCTCTCCACTTTCCTTCTCTACTGGCATTGGCTACTATGAAATATGGGTGTCGATTGCCTTTTCGTGATCAGCGTTGGTGTTGCGGCTACTGCGAAATCGATGTGAGCGGCGCTGATTTGTATTGTGGGCGACTACTACGAAATCTATAAGCATAGGTGTGGGGCGGCGCTAGGTGACTGTGATTTCTATGTGTGTAGAACCGATTGTGATTTCTGTGTGTGTGGAAGTCGATTGTGTTTGTGTGAGTTCTGTGGTGGTGCTGGAGTCGGGGTCTCTTTTTAGATCGATGATGTGAGATTGTAGTATGGTTTGATGCGGTGGTGGTGGGTGTGTACTGTGGGTGCGTCGCACCTGAATCGTCGTTGCCTGTCGGAGAGCGCCGCCGACAAAAACACTCACAGAGGCAGAAAAGTCGCACCCAAAGTCGTTGCATGCAGCTGAAGTCGTGCAGTGCCTAAAATATTTTCAATGTGAAGAAACTGGGCGTGCATTATTTGAATAGCCACCATAGTATTTGCATGCACTCTGGATGTGGTTTCCATTAATCTCTCAAGCTTTAATATTTATGGCAATTTTCCGACTGATTTCTACAGGATTTATCCCTCTAGAACCTCGATCTCTCCAACAACAATTTAGTGGGTCTCGTTACGTCTGTTTCCATCTCTCTTTGCTCTCTGTGTTGTGTGATGGTGTAGGGTGTTATGATGGTGACTGATAGTGTTTTGGTGGTGGTGGCTGGTGTTATGTGCGGTGGTACGATATGGTGGTTGTAGTCACGAGCATTGGATCTTCATGTGTTGGCGGTTGTGCAGTATGTTGGTGGTCGTTGTGATTATTTGTGACCAATTTTGTGTTGATTGTGATCGTTTGTGACTTAAGATTAACTTGGTCATAGACAGTTACACTCAATACAAATTTGATCACAGTTAGTCACATCGAAGACAAAGTTGGTCACGGTTTATCCATCTTCTGTTGATGTTGAGTTGAGAAGTTCATACAAATTGGTACGACTTGGGTTGTCGGAAGCGTTGACGATACAAAATGTGCAATTTCATTCGATGCCCTTTGTTATTTGTGATGACCCTATGCGATCAAGTATGTATTTGTTGTGACTGTTTGTGTTGATTGTGACCGATTGTTACTTGATATTCACTTGGTCACATACAGTCACACTCAATACAAATTTGATTACAATTAGTCACGGATTGCACGTGTCAGCGAATGGGGGTGGTGGTAGGTGGATCCATGGGGGTTGGGGTGTGATTTTCAATTTTTAATTTTCTGGAAATTTTTAAGTCGCCAGAGCGGCTGCCAAAAAAGTCGTCGAAATGGTCGCCGCAATTGTCATCGGAGCGACCGTTGGAGTGATCACCGGAATAGTTATCGGAGCGGCTGCAGGAGCCGATGGTTGTCTCTGGTGGAGAGGTGGAGGGAAGGTAGTGTAATGGAGTGATATGATGGGGTAGGTAAGGTGAGATGGGTAGAAATAATTAATGTATATTAATATTATATTTTAATATTTAATAAATTTATTTATCACCTGATTTTTGAAATATTTTAATGAGTTTATTATTTATGAAATGTAATTTTAAAAGAGGAAATTAGTCCCATTACTTTGAAAAAATAACAAAGATTTTTAGCCTAAAACATTCATACACTGTATTTAATACCTTTCCTTCCTGAGTTCCTCCATATCATAATCCACATCACCAAATCCCACCCCAGTCACACAAGACCATCAACTACTAATGCAATCCACGCAACGATACTTATCAATTACTACTCTCTGAGTCACGCACATCAAGAATTCAATCAAGTGTCACACAAGGACACAGCCTTATGGACCACCCTCATCTCCGCTTACGTCTGCTCCGAACCATCTCAATATTCCCAGGCAATTCGAATTTTCTCGCTCATAACCCGGGAGTGGGGTCCGGATGCTGGCCCGAACCACTTCACTTTCACCACCGTTGCCCGAGTCATAGCTTCTACCCCTGAACACTTTTACATGGGGAAAACCCTCCATGGATACGTCATTAAAGCTCGGTGATGTTGAAAAATGTTGTTATTGAGAGTCTTGACTTCTGTTACTGCATTTATGGATATGTATGCGAAATGTGGGATGTAGAATGTGCTCACAAGCTGTTTTATTAAATGTTTTCATGAAATTTGGTGACTTCATATCATATCGTGACTCAGAGAGTAGTAATTTTCGTCACTTTTTAAAATTTGTCTTTTTTTTAGTATTTGTCACTTTTTTGAAAATTTGCAACTTTTTTTAATGTTTGTCACTTTTTTATCGATCACATACTTGATTATTGGTGCTGTACAAATGGATGGTGCTATTTTGGTACGTCACTTTTTTTGAGTTTACGTCACTTTTTTTGAGTTTGTATCACTTTTTAAATGTTTGTCACTTTTTAAAAAAATTTTATCACTTTTTTTTTGAGTTTGTGCCACTTTTTTAAATTAAAAAAAGTAAAAAAAAGTGATAGTTTTTATAAAACAATGACATTGTGTCACTTTTTAATTTTACACAGTATTTTTTACTTTCTAAAAATTTTTCATATGATTTTTCAAAATATCCCTAATTTTAAAGGTATTTTTGTAGGTACCCCATTTTAAAAGGTATGAATTATGACCTTGTTTGACACCCATTTTGAAGAAGAATAAAATTTGGAATAGTGATTGATGAAAGAATGTGTGGTTAAAAAGTAAGGAAAATTTTTAGGTTTGTGTGTAATATTATTTTATTGATAGAATATGTGGTTGAAATGAAGAATGAGAAAAAAATGAGAATGAGAATGAGAAAAAAATGGGTGTCAAACAGGGGCTAAAACAAAATTTTTTGATTCTCAAGTTGGACTACATAGGTGGCCATACATATATAGCTCCGATGATAACACCTTAGAAAATACAATATGGTTCAATAAGATTGTCAACATTGAACATGAAAATCGTTACACCATTTAAACATTGTAAGACCACTCCACAACTACAAATGCTAACATCCTTATTGTCTGGATCCCCATTTTCTAACAAATGTGGTAGTATGTAGTATGAATTTAGCATCCAATATGATAAGAAATTGTGCTAATTCATATCGATCCTCATAACGCTTCAAATCAAAATGAAGCCACATGTCTCTAAAAGAGACTCATCTTATATCTTTATCCATTATATCTCGAGATCATAACAATATCATAATAAAAGACAAATGCATGTTCAAAAATAATTTATGGATATGAGAGAATATATTTTATTATTGGAAGTGCTGTACCAGAAAAAACATATGAGTTGCCTACGTATCCCGTGAAATGACCAAGCCAAAATGTAGTTCTTTTATACTGCCACTAACAAAAAAAATCAAAAATCNTTTTTTTTTTTTTTTTGAGTTATCGGAAAAATGTTAATCTTCAACGTGTTACTTCAGGAACTAAGAGATGCATATGCTAACCTTGAGCCGAAGCACGAGAGAGAAATTAAGGATTTGATGAACAGTTATAAGAAGTCATATTCAGAATGGGTTTTCATATTAAGGTATTTTTCGTTTAAAATACGTTTTTTCCCCTGCTTTACTATGTATGTGGTTGTTCTTTTCTTAAGTTTATTTGTTTATTGATTTATTTATTTATAATTTTGATGTTTAAGGTGTGGCTTTGGGCTTTTGATGTATGGGTTTGGTTCAAAGAAATTCTTGATAGAAGATTTCGCTTCATCTGCCTTGAACGATTATTCTGTTGTTGTGATTAATGGATATCTTCAGCAAATCCATCTTAAGCAGGTATAAATAATTATATAATCTGTCTCTGTTTTCTTGTCTTCATTTTTGTGTTTTTTCTTAGTTGCTTGTACTTCTTTTATCTTACTGAGTTGAAAGGATAATGTGATCGAACATGAGCTTTTGACACCAAGCTATTGCAGATAGGATGAGATAACAAAACAATAAAACATAGTTGAGAAGCAAACACATAAACGCAGTTGGGAAAGATGTGCTTGTCACTTATATCGATTCAGTTTAGCTCATCAAATCAAGCTTTTCGCATCGGCCTATAAGTTTGTTAATTCTATTCGAGATTAATCTGCCAAGTAGTATAATAAGAGGGCTGGTGAAGTGTGATCAAGTAGGCTGAAATTAAGTGCGATGTGTTGGGGGACACATTTCATTGAAATTGCTTTCTGTTTTGCTTTGTATTACAATTCAGTTTACATTCAATAAAATTACATATCGGAACACAAACAATATCTCCATAATTTTTCCTACAAACACTAGATCTTTTCATTTGTAATTCGTCAAACTCAAGTGCGGCTTTCTGTTGCAATTATTCTTGTTTCATCACAAAAAATCGGAGAGACTTGTCAGAAATATGACGTAGTTTATGTTGAAAGAAATTTATACACGTGTATAGCAAGTGATGTGTTAAAATTTGATGTCAAGTTAGGAGGCATATGTAGGCATTTCAGACATAATGGAACTTATTGAAAAATAATACCCTGTAGTCTCACGGCATCCACATTAATGTTCTATGATCCCATAGTCTTCATAACAATGCTCTGCTAACATCACATGATTTAATCCATTTGATCATGTAAGTGAATGTAGCATGTCAGGATTGTTTCCCTGTACGTTGACACTTAAAAATTATATGAATAATATGACACCAATAAAAGCATAATGCATACATGCCTTATGTTTCTCTAGAATTTACTGTTGTGAACCTTTGAAAATGAACATCTTTCAATGGAGGTTCTATGAATCCATACTACAGTTAGTAATTATATCAGCAACACATGTGCACCCAGTGCACATAGATAGCTCATACAATTCCAAAATATAAATCAATCAACCACGAATTCAGAAATCAGTTTGATGGTATTCTCCTTGTGAATGTTAAATATGTAAATGAAATGGATGGAACAAAACTTAACCTGTAAATGAAACGGTCACCAAATGACCTCATAGTTTGTCCATCTTTATTCTTAACACCCATTAAGTAATGTTAGTCCAAATTATCATGATTGTACACAACTCGAATGCAACAGTTCATTTGACGTAGCAGATTTGTTTGCAAATCATTGGAAAAACACCTCATACAAATTCTTGATAATTGAACTGCAACCAAAGACTACTGAAAAATTAACAAAGATGATTATTTTCATTTTTATTTGTTAAAATGCATTACTTTAATTTTTTACTACTGTCAAACATCTTTGAGGAAACCTCTCAGTGTTTTTTGTTATCACGTCACTTGAATAATTGATGTAGCCAAGGTATGCATTCATGGATAATCATTTTATTAGTTTATGCTGAACTGACCATATTTGTTTGCTAAAACTTAAAATAGATCAAAACTAATTTGCTGCACTTAATAGTGCTTATGTATATATCTTAATATTTTTTGCTTGTTGAAAAGGCATTTAATAGCGAGTAAAGGAAATTTAGTTAGGCTCATTATGCTTAACATCAAATCATGGATATTGAAATTGTAGGTTGTGATAACATTGGCTGAACTCTTGTGGGATCAACTGAAAATGCATGGCAAAACCACCTGGGAAAATGTTCCTAAAAACCAACAGCCATTTAATACCAAATCCATGGATGATCTTATTGCATTTCTAGATGGACCACACTTGGAGGACAAAGAATGTTTTGTATGTGTTGTGGTTCATAATATTGATGGGCCTGGTTTGCGTGACTCTGACACTCAACAGTATCTCGCCAGAATCGCAGCCTGTTCTCATATCCGTGTGGTTGCATCCATTGATCATGTGAATGCGCCTCTGTGTAAGTACGATCTGATTGTGAGAACTTTTTTGAATAATATAATGAATCAATTTAGTATAAATAAATGCAGTGAAAAATTTCATCTACATTTGCAAGTGGTCCATTTCCACGAGTGCCACCATTTCATTCTTTGTATTATTTGGTGGACAATTGAACATCCATTTGTGTGATATATGAAGCTTTTCATCCTAATATTATTACATTGGTTATGTCAGTATGGGACAAGAAGATGGTTCACACTCAGTTCAATTGGTACTGGCTCCATGTTCCTACCTTTGCACCATATAATATTGAAGGAACATTCTTTCCTCTCGTTCTCGCTCATAGTGGAAGTGCTCAAACGGTTAAGACAGCTTCAATAGTCTTACAGAGTTTGACACCAAATGCCCAAAGTGTTTTTAAAGTTGTTGCAGAGCATCAGTTAGCCCATCCGAACGAAGAAGGCAAGTGGCTATATATTATCTGAATGACTATTTTGCATAGAAATCAGTTTACTCATATTCTTCTTTTTCCAGGGATGCCACTGAATAATTTATATACAATTTGTCGAGAGCGCTTTTTGGTGAGTAGCCAGATTACTCTCAATGCTCATTTGACGGAATTCAAAGATCACGAACTGGTGAAGACCAGAAGAAATTCAGACGGGCAAGACTGTCTAAATATTCCTCTAACAAGTGAAGCACTAGAAAAGCTTGTACAGGAGATCAGCCAATAGAAATTTCGTTCTCCATCTTCTATTGAAAGCTTGATTGACGAGCTATCTTTCCATGGATCATTGCTCAATTATCGTGTAAGCTGCTGCCTGTTTATGTTCTGAAAATATAGCTCTCACGTCTCCATTGAATGTACATCTTCACTGCCTCTAAAATATATCCTCAACATTCATGGAAAATGCCTTTCTGTAACAACTTTTTTAGATCAGATTTGATGCCATCAGGATTTTATTATGTTGCCATGTGAAAAGTGGTAAAGTCAGTTTTGCATACCAATACTCATGTGTAGTGGTTGGTTTTGTTTGGGGGTCAATGTTTTACTACATTGTGGGAAATGTCCTCTCATGGGGCACTATTCACATGTGGAAGGGTGAAGTATAATAAAGGGTGTCATTGTTTTACCACCAGGAGTGAAAAGCATTTTCATGGGCACTATTTACAAGTGGGGGAGGAAAGTAATTTTGTATGGGAAAATATAATTTGTAAAGAATTCATGTGCAATACATGTAAAACAGTAAAAGCATTAAATGAAGGAACAACATGCCATGCAAAGCAGCAATTGCTACAGTAAAAATTATTGTGGTGCTACACAATTAATGCAATGCGGAAGAAATTGGATATAAATAGAGGAAGAATTGTAAATGTATTCAGTTTCAATCTTCGAGCGACACATTATAGAGAGAATATTGAGAGAAAAATATTGCTTTTTTCTTTAGTGTTTCCTAGTTAGTTTCTTCTAGTACAAGAGAAACTAATAATTCATATCTTTTTGTATTTGGAGAGAAGTAATTATTCTTTTACATTTAAAATCTTTCTATACTTGCTCATGGATTTATCCCCAAATTAATTTGGGGGTTTCCATGTAAAATCATTTTGTTCATTTTATTTCCAATTTTTTCTCAATCTCACTTTCGTTGCGTTCTAGCGGTTATGTTCTATTTCCTAACAGTGGTATCAAAGCCTAAGGTTGTTGGAGCATTGATCACGCGTAAAGTTACTATTCACATGGAACGGTGGAAATTGATCCAAGTGAAAGTTCGTAATAAAATCGATGGAGGCTAGTACGAGATCGAGAAGTTCGACATGGGCAGTTTCTCTTTTGTGGTAGTTTAAAATGAGAACAATCTTGCAGAATAACAGTTGCTTAGTCGTAATTGAAACAAAATCAAGCAACATTTTGTGACATCAAGTGGAAGGAGATGGATGACAATGTTGTTGGCAATTTGCATTTAGCATTGGCAAAAATATTTCTGTCTAGTGTCGCAAAAAAATGACAAAAGAGATATGAGATACTCCGACAAAATTGTACGAGGCCAAGTTAGTTGACATTAAGATCTTCCTAAAAAGGCGAATCTACACTCTTTGAATGGTGGAATTCGCATTGTGACAAATCACATCAACTCCCCTAATACCTTATTTTTTCAACTTTTGGAATCGAGGATGTTGAACGTATTGAGGTCCTGCTACAAGATATGTCAAATCGTATGATCAACTCATTATAAATTTGACCAACAATGCCTTCAACACTATTGCATCTGCCACTATCGAAAAAGAACGAAGATGCAAAAATTAGGAGATAAATAAGACAGTTATAGCAAGTTGATGCCTCATCCATAACAAGGTAGGGATGGCAATGAGTTGGAGTCAGGGCAGCCTTCGCCGTCCCCGTGAGGTAAGTTCTCGTCTCGTACCCGCCTCGTTATCAGATTAAGGCAGGGTGGGACGGAGCACTTGCCTCGTTTACTATTTGATTTTCTTATATATAAATTTTTGATAATTTATTTTATTGTTTCCATTCATTAACATGAGACAATAATAAATTTTTTAATTTTTAATTTATTTTTAAAAGTTAAATTATTCAAATATATTTGGTAAATTAAGGCTTTTATTGTTGCCATTTTTTATTTATTAAAACTAATGAAATTTCGTGAAATTTTCTATTTAAAGTATTGAATTCTAAAAAAATTAAAATTAATAAAAAATAAAAAAAATTAAACGGGGCGGGACGGGTAGGTGTTATTCTTATTCGCCTCGTCCTCGACTTGAATATCCGATTAAGCGGGTAATTACCGCCTCGTTTGGGGCTGAAATCTGTGGGTATCGAATTTGTCGAAATTTTTTGTCATTCCTATAACAGTAACAGGGGTAGATTAACAATATTTGTCCTAATGTGAATCACAATTCAAACAAGTCATGAAGAAAGAATTATAAATGCTATGTTTGTTATAGGAAAGGACATCTCAAAAATGATTATGCTTTAACTAGAAGAGAATAGATAACAAAGCTTCTAAGACGTCAAAATCTCAGGGGTTGATTACAAGTATGATGCAGAGTTAGTGAAGACTGTTGTTGAAAGTAGAAATCAATTTACCGACATCTTACTTTTAGATTTATTGGTTGTGATGCCCTTAACGAACACCACAAAAACTATTCTACTAGCTAAAGCTCTTGTAATTTTTTTTTCCCGATATTGATCCCAATCAAATTTTACACATTCCTACTATAAGGTAAGCTATATCAATTTCACTTGAATAAAATAAGAGCACAACTAATAATGTGCAATGTCAATGTGTTAATTTGTCATCAAATACGTACCAAAATCAAACGTTAGTATGGACTTAGTGTTTACAAAAATCAAAGAGTGTAATGATCGACTTGACGTAACTAAATAATAGTGCTGTACTAAAACTATCAACAACTTACCTTTTCTTTTTTTATATATAAGATTGTAGTATTATAGGGTTATATACTTAATTAGTATTATTCCAATACATTAATTAAGTAATAATAACAATTCTGTATAATGCTACAATATCCAAGTATAATGTCATAAGTTAGTTGGTATTTCATGAAATAGCATTATACTATAAGTGTATATCGTAGTATAATGAGGGAATCGATACAACATCATGCTAATAAATTTGTGCAGAAAATAAATAAATGAACTAGGTTAGCGAAAAGTTGGTTAACGTAAGATTAGGCTGTTATCATAGTTGAGTAGTTAACGAGATTAATAGGAAATTAGTATATTTACTAGCCGAGTAGAACTCCAAGATACATTTGCATCATTGACATACAAAAGGCTCTTATATTCAGTTGGGTGTAGAAGACAACAAGTGGCGGTTAAAAGATGTTCCTATAATATTCACAAAGCATGCTGGACAATCCATTACATCTTTATGCAAAAGAAAACCACCACTACGGTTCTAACTAAAAGTGATCTCCTAGTTACCCCATCTTAAACTGTAAACATCTGTACATATAAAAGACGTATCACTAGTACTGTAACGTTCTATGACTTTTCAAGTCTTGATGTATCCATGTAAACCTGAGCGACATGAGTATCTCCACATAGACCACTTCTGTATTAACAATCTAATCTTACGTTAACTAACTTTTCACTAACCAAGTTCATTTATTTATTGTCTGTGCAAATTTATTAGCATGATATACCGATTTCTTCATTGTACTATGGTATAATTTATAGTATAATACTATTTCATAAAATACTAAGTTATGTCATTATATTTGGATATTGTAGTATTATATAGAATTATTATATTACTTAGCCCCTGTTTAATTCCCAAAAAAAAAAAGGAATTTTGAATAGTATTTTTTAGAGAATGTGTTAAAAAGTTTTAGATTTACGTATAGAATATTTTATGTGAAAATTACCAAAAATCCTACTTTTCAAGATCCATAAGTAACCTGGATACAAAATACTAAGTGGAAATTACACAAAATCTTACTTTTCAAAATCCATTTTCAAAAATCAGATCTCAAGTTTCACATTTCAAAAATTAGATATTTTATTTTAAATATTAATTATACAATTTTCATCCCAAACCTTAATCAATTTCATTCTAAACCTAATATTCCACTTCTTCACACTCGGGAAATCTATCTGTCTTCTCACTCTATCTTCTCTCTCCACCTCTTCTCCCTTCATCTTCTCTCCTCTCTCCGTCTTCTCGCCGACGATTGGGTGTCTCGCTGGATCGGCCACTTTTTTTTCCGTCTATTGCTTCCGTTCCAGGCAGTGCCGCTTCTAGTTCCTCCTCCAGATCGGCTGCTTTGATTCCATCGGAGCACCGTCAACGTTGGGTTCATGACGCCTCCGGTGGTGCTTGCCACACTGTCGCAGCAACGTTGCTCTGAGAGCGCTGTGCAGTGCTGCTGCACGGCTCATTGTCGGCAATGATGCTAGAACTATCGTTGCTTGTGGTGGTGTTGGCAACGGTGAAGTGGACAGCGGTGCTCGTGTTGGCAACTGTAATGTGGGCAGTGTTGGTGAGGTTGTGGGTTGTTGGATATAGTGGTGGATGTGGATTTGTTGGCGGGTGTGGTGTGGTAGATCTGTGCGGTGTGGGCGTGGCGGTGGTGGATTTGGTCTCGCGGTGGTATTTGGTTGGTGGTGGTTGTGATGGTGGTCGTGGCCGTGGCCGTGGTGGTTTCTAGCGGTGGTGGAGGAGGTTGGTGCTTGGGGATTTGATAGAGTTGATTGTCGTGGTTTTTGTTAGCAGTTGGCTGGATCTGGTGGCTATTTGTTGGCAATGATGTCGTGGTGGTGGTGGTGGTGTTATGGTGGTGGCGGTGAGCGGGTGAGGATGGTCACAAGTTGAGGTGGTGGTCGTATGTGACCTATTAGTTGACATGTGACCAACTATTTGATCACTTGTGACAAATTATTTAACTTTGACACTTAAAATTTGATAATTTGTGATCTTAAAATTCGAGCTATGACTCAATTGATTGAAGTTGTGACTGAAAAATAAATAGTGACCTATAAAATTTTTGATTTGTGACCTCGAATAAATTTGTAATCTGTAAAATTTTTGATTTGTGGCCTCAAAATAATTTGTGACCTGCAAAATTTTTGATCTGTGATCTATAAATAAATTGTGACTTATAAAATTCTTGAGCTGTGACCGTAAAATAATTTGTGACGTAAAAAATTATGATTTGTGACCCAAAAAATGTGACTGAATAAATTGTAGTGACATATCACTAGTCACGGGTGAGTTCATAAGTCACAGTCATTGTTTATAGATCACAAATTAATATAAATGGGTCTCAGATCAATATTAACAGGTCACATGTCGTTTTGTAGAGTCACGGCTCAAATTTTATGTCACAAATCAATATTAATAGGCCACATGTAACAATTGTCGGAATCAGAGCAGTCGTCGGAATAAAGAGGCTGCAGAATGGTCACCGGAATAATTATCGGATAACTATCGGAATCGAAAAAGTCAACTGAAAAGTCGTCGGAAAGTTGGACGAACAGTCGCTGAAAAGTCACCGGAATCGGAGTAGTCGTCGTAATGGTCACCGGAATCGGAGTAGTTGTCGGAACTGTTGTCGGAGTATATATATATATATATATATATAGTAAAAAAGAACAAACATCAAATAATAAACACAAACAATATGTTGGTTATCTTGTAAAATCCTAGAAACAAACACGAAGAAATCCACCGTTTGACTCCGACGATGAAGGCGTGCTCGCCGTCGTTAGAACCGTAGGTCCTCCATTTCACTCCGACGATGAAGGAACCCAACCTAGATCCACCNAAGTATATAACCCTATAATACTACAATCTTATTAAAAAAAAAAAAAACAGATACAGGAAGAGAGGCATCCGTTGCATCAACCAATGATGGAGAAGAGTCAACAAGGATGTGGCTTTCCAAATTGGGGAAAACCTTGATGCTTGGCCAAGAACCACGCCTGACAACAACCAACTTGAGGCACCTCAATAAGCCGTCTATCCAAGTAATTGCAATGTAGCAATTTGGTGATGTTCATTTAAATGTTATTAAGGTTCTAGATTTTAATTTCTAGAGGTTATCTATTGCAGTCATTGATTCATGGTTTGAACAGGCATTATTACTCCATAGCCATAAATTATGGGAAGAATGTGCTTGAAGAGAAGATGCTTCTAAATCTTCACTAAAAGAAATGGACAGATGGATTGTCCCTGCAGCATTTTGATGCCCATTCGAAAACAAATGAGTAAACAGTCCAGTTACTTTTTGAGTGTTGCCTGACATTCTGTGGTTTGGGTTTGTCTGTCTGGTTGTTGTGAAGCAAAGTAGCATTACTTTTGGCTAATGTCTGTTTATACTTAATGATGCGAGCTTCCTTGAATAACTGGATGTTTTATGCATAAACAAATTTACAGTGTTCAGTGCAGAAATTCAGCTATGTTCTGTTACACAATCAGTTCATAATGGCAACATGTTGGACTGAAATATAATCAGTTGAGCGGTTGGAAAAATCATGTAAAAAATACACTGATCATTCTTTTGTTTGAGGCCTAGCATTTGAAGCTTAACCATAAAGTCATCAGGCAAGTGCAGGATGCTAGTGTGAGTGAGCAGAATTACAAAAAATCTAGCTAGCGAGTATAATGGATTAGAAAATGGAAGAAGAAACATGAAATTCTTAGATATACTCTGTTAGTGAAGGAAACTTTTAAAAACCAAATGAGTTCTCCCATCAATCATTTAGTAAAGGGTCAGCTGGGAAAAGCTCAGTGCTCGTGAAGAAAACTCCTTGAATCTTGTGTTTTTCAGCTTATGTTTGGCTTCACGAGCAATGCTGAAGTGGAGATGTTTCTATCAGTATAGTCAGCATACTTGATATTTTCGAGTTCAAGAACTGACTTCTCTAGGTTGAGAATCAGTGCCACGTATTAAAATAACCAGAATACGATGTTAGAATGGATCTAGTTTTGTGATATAAGGAAGATAGTGTTTGAGGTTATCCTAGTTCCAGAACAGATATTTTTGGGACTGGACTAGGATGATTTTATGGCTGAAAACAATTTCTTTTCTAAGTTTATACAGCTGGGGTAGGTGCCCCAGATGTCTCTCTGTTTCAGTTTCAGTTTCTATTTCAGATACCTTGGATTATTTGATAATATGGAATACCTGTAAAATATACTAGCAATATCAACTCGTTATATGACCCTTTTTTTTTTTTTTATATATATATCTATGGATGACATCTCTCTGAGATTCACCTTGCTCGTCCTAATATGATCTCTTTTCCAATCTATTGTACTCATTCAAGCAAATCCTGTTGTTTGGCTTCAAATTCATAGGTGATGCTAAATCTAGCTATCAAGTACAATAAAGCAGTTCAGGAAGAGGATGAATCGCCCCAGGAGAAGTTAGCTATTGCTAATGTGGGAAGGCAAGATGCGAAGAAGCATCTCGAGGAGCAAGTCTCTAACTTGATGTCACGATGCTAGACACTGTTGTCTTCTAGATTCAATTTCTCGAGGTTGCTTAAACTAAATTAGATGTATGGTTTGTTTTTTATTGGATTCAATCAACACTTTTCAAGCAATGTGAGAGCGCAACTATCTAATATATGATTCTTTTTCTAACTTGTCATGTCTTCCTTCGTGTATTTCCTTGTTCTTTATTCTGGTCGAGATAATTGCACCAATTTGACTATGAAAGGCTTTTGCCTGGTGATTTTATGGGGTCAAACTATAAGTCTTGACTTTCAGATTTATGGAAGGGATGCCCACAAGGGCCCCAACTCTAATATGAAGAGTAGATTTTTTTTTTTTTGGCTACTTTCTGGTGTGGAATATTACATTGTTTGACCCAACTGTTTTACCGAGTTGAAAGTTGTTCCTCAACTTACAAAAAGGAGTAAAATGGTCCCCAACATTTCATAATACATGCAATATTGGTCTTTGAATGATAACGACATTGAAATTGGGGATAATTGTAGCTACACCTTTGAACCTTTCAAAACATTGAAGATTTTTTTCTTACATTTCATTTGTTGCACTCATCACAAACCTTTCAAATGTGTGCTTCTGAAATCCAGATGGATGAAAAACGTTTAGCATATGACTTGAAACTGGCTATAAGATACGTAGTTAGAATTAAAATTGTATACGAGGTAATATTTCGTGTAAAAATTTTGTTAAAAAAGTGAAAGTGAACAAATAAAATAAATATAACATTCTTACCTCACTACCTTCCTCGTATGCAATTGCAAAATATTAAATCTTCTTGAACGCACCTTTTGCTACCCAATAGAGTGCACGTACATGCGCTTTCTACTCGGTTTGAATTATGGTCGACACGTGTTATAACTCGATCCATAATATTTTTTTTTTTTTTTATTATAGACCTTATGTTTTTGCATGGATCGATATGGCAGGCTCCGCATAACTTCATAAGGAGATGGAATACCGCAACTAAAATAAAAATTATTGATAAACGATGAAAAATAAATTTTAATTAGTTTCCATCGCGAATATGGAATAATGAAAATCATTCATTTATGCACTGTTCAAATGCCACAAAAATATTTATTAGTGAGGGAACACAAAATTAAAGTTAGGATATTGTGTTTCACATTGCACGGGGGAAAATAATATGTAAAGGAGATTATAGAACAAAAGGCACAGTCCAATCATTATCACCTAAATTAAGGTTATTTTGAACTTTATTAACAAGTCTCGTACAGTCGATAAAAGTTAAGGATGTCAATTTGAATCGTCGGCTCATGGCTCAAAGGAAGCGATTCAAGGCCCGTGACAAGTAACACTGATCAATATAATAGCACACGAATGTATCATTAACCGTAAACTATGAATATAACAATTATATTCAAAAACTATACCTAAAAGAGCTAAATATAAACCGTTGCAGATGCCATACAATGTTATTGTTTAACACGCAACGATAATATGAGACTAAATATTTTGTTAATTAAATATTCTAAATTATCTGCAATGATTTATGCTACGCGACTATTAGATTCATTTGGTACAGCTTGTTTAACCTAAATAAGTTTCTTTGAAAGTGTCAAACCATCATCATCGAGTTATATTGTTACTAACAATATGGACACATTACATCCTTGATAATAAGTAGAATTAAAGGTTAAAAAAAATACTACTTTCATAGTCTTAGAAGAATACGTTTAATTGCTTTTGCATGTTACGAAACCTAGTAACGCAATTTTCTACTTTTTCGGATCTTTTGAAAAATCTCCAGAAAAAAGTGTAAATATTATTGCTGGATTAATGAAATCAACCAAACGATTGAATGAAAGACTTTTATAACCATACACAAAAAGTTAGATCAAATGATAAGAACGAAATTTTTCCAAGGCAATGGGACTAGTTCGACTTCTTTTCGGATGAAAGGGTACACATGCAATCTACTACTTCTAAAGGAATTGTAACTTCTTCCAATCGACTATTTGAATCAATTTCCATATGCAGGCTTCACATCTTGCTGAAGTCCAGATAAAAATTGTTAAAATATATAGATGAAGAGTGCTCCACCCTTAGCAGGCTGCGAGGAGCAGCGAGCAGGTTCGTGGTAGGCCAACCTATTCCACAAAGAAAAGGGGGCACACTAAGCAGAGGACATCAAAGATTGCAGAAAGTAACTAAAAGAGAAACTGCAGTGCCCAAGGCAACAGAGAAATTGTCATTTTATCTAAAATGAGAAATGTGTGAAAATAAAATTAGTCATCACGCTCATCTCATAGTAAGGAGAAAGAAAAAATATATATAAATAAAATTAACATGTAATACCGGACCAAAATCAGAAGTCCCCATCAAAACTTAATTTTGTGGGTGGATAGTTTCAATTGTTACTAGATAAAATCACCAGAGATGGATATTTAAAACACATTTTCCACAAATTCCAGGGAGATGGGGGAATCAATTTGGCGATGAATCCAAATAGTCGACATGAACAAGAAGTTTTGGGTTCCTTCTTTTAAGTAGAGCAGCTCGCATGTTCAATCATGGTTATGAGAGCCTAACATATAATTTCGCTGCTTTACCTCTACATGTTTGTCCGAGGACTAATAGCCTTCCTCTTACGATTGTTCGACCTTGGTGATCGATATCCCTGGTTGGCATCATCAAACAATTCCAATTCCCCTTCTTCTACGGAGCCCCCATTGAACGGCTTTCGTCTCAATACTTGGTAATGCAAATCTCCATCCTCATCTGTATATTTTGCATTATGGGAATTCTCATGCTCTGGCCTCTTCGAAGACTTGAACCAGCTTTGTTTTCTGTCATGCTTAATCTTCTCACTCTGACCAGGCAATTCAACATCCTCCAATTCTCTTTCGAGTTCATCCATAGGATCCATTTTACGAGTTATGTCCCCACGGGCTTTTCTCCGTTCAAGAGCTGCTTTAACCTTCTCTCTGTTGATCTTTTTTATAGCATCTTGAGGTGACTGGCCAACCTTACCATCCTCGGGGCCTGGATTACGGCTGTGGTATTTATCCTTCAGGTCCAAAGAATTCCTCCTTTCAGTTCTCCCAATATTTCCTTCTTCATGTTCCTGACCATGTCCATCCAAAACCGACTCTGATTTATTCTGGATCTCCCCCGTATTCCCCTCATGAGGTAATGCCTCTCGTTCATGGTTATAAATGTCATCAATCTCCTCATCTCCCTTGTGATCTGGAATCCTATTTATTTCTGCATTCACGTTGGTTCTTATATGGTCACTATTTTGAGTCTGAGTCATTCTTGGCTGCCCATTGTGATTATCTGCATGTGGTTGATCAGGAACTGGCCTCGCTGATGTTAAAGTTCCAGTCTTCGACGAATTGATGTGATCAGTGACATGCTCTTCACTTGCAGGAGTTTTTGGCTGAGGACGACTGCCTCCAGCACTTCCTTCTGCTTCACTCGCCTGGGAAGGTGGCAGTCTATTTTGTTCATACAATTCTAACATCTGATTGCTGACCTCTGCAAGGAATAAATCCTCTGGTCAATATGGGAATAAATACACTTATTTTAGAATTTAAATGTGCATTACAATTCCTCTCAACAGTAACATCCTTGACCCTCCCCCTTTTCTCTTTTTCGAATTTCAGTTAAAAATTAAATTCAATTAAAAGCACCATATTAAATTTGATTCGACCAAATCATGAAAAAATGATATTGGTGTTATCCAACACCACAAATCTAATATGTACACTGCTGCCAAAGGCAGGCTAGAAAAACCAACCCTCCAATTGGCGTGGGTTTACGTCAAACTCCTGCCACCAAACCTTCTCCCCATCAGATGGGAGCTTTACTTTGAGAAACTTGGCAGCAAGGAAAATAGCACCTGCTGCAATGTGGTGTGGCTTAAATTGCAAGCAGAGAGACGTCCGAAGCCTGCATGTGGCTTTCTCGGGTCAAAAAGAAAAGAGGAAGAATGGCCATGGATGGTCTCCATATTAGAACTGTAATAAGCAACATATCATACCCATCATTAACGAAATTCCATGCAACTTGAGCTAATGCATTTTGAGCAACCTTAAATTTTTTTATTGCTTCGACAAGGGGCTTATATGGATGGTGTAAATTGAGATCAAAACCAAGAGTTGTAAGAATAACTCTCTCTCCCAGCAAAATTAGTTCTTTTTGTTGTTCATATACCTCCTGCAAAAGAATATATATCAAATAACTTTATTACGTAGGAACAAGCTCAATTATTAGAAATTAAAGAAGAGCGAATAATACATAGCATTCCTGATTGCAGGGGAGATAGCAATGTTTTATATATTAAATACAGAAACCAATAATGCATGGAATTTAATGCATTATAAAAAATGAGGCCATAAGTTATATGCGAATAAAAGAAGCAAGCTCAAGCATTTGCAGGCCAACAAGCAAGATAAAATAAGAACAGAGGTAACACCACCTTTTGTTTGATCCTCTGCAGAGCAACAGGATCCTTTTTATGAACGATTTCATAAGACACTAGTATAACATCTTTCAGAGGACGAGGAGTTTCTTCAACCTTGCCAGCGAGAAACATACAGACCGTAGCAATTGTCTGCAAATTCAGGCACCAAATTATCAATTATGTGAACAGCAAAATCATCAGGGTAATTAAGGATAAAACAAAGCCATATGCTGATTATGTTCAGTTTTACCCCTACAGCACTTTTGTGTTTTTCACGACTTCATCTCTAAATAAGATGATCACATTTACGTTGATTTTTAAGGTAGGGTATTCTTTGTTTCTTGCATGGTATGAGATATTCTTTTTGCTTCTTCTCTGCATCTTTTTTTCAAATAACAGTTCTTTTATCATTAACTCCTGCAATTTCCCAAGGACCTAAACAGGAGTGTAAGTTACTTAAGATCATGACAAACAGAAAACAGAACAATTTTTTCATTTTATATTCCGAAAGAACAGAACCTAGTTTACATGAAGTATAGTTGCTATCCACCAAATTCATAAACACTATGACATTGGAAACTGCTTAATAGCAATTCCTATGCTAGTAGATTTTATTGGTAACAAAAAATATCCTACAATTAATTCACTCATTATACTGCATTCCATTATTCTTATTAACAGGCTAATTTCCATTATTCTTATCAACAGGTAAATAGTCACTGTCCTTGATGTAGTAGCCACATACTATGAGATTTTTTTGCTACAGATAAAATAAATAACAAAGTGAAGAAAATATGGCTCACCCTCCTATCATTTTTTACAAGGGACTGACGAAGAAAGAAACGATGACAAAAAATTATTGCTGTAGCGATGGTTACCTGCGGCCTGCATAATAAAGCATTCAGAACTGATTTTGGAAAATAGTCTAACAGCTTCGATATATTACATTTTAAGGCAAAAAGAGTGCAGAGGAAAATTACTCAAGGGATGCAGATGAATTTATTTCTTGAACACATTTTAATGATGCTTGATGGATATATGCACATATTGCTGAGCAGGAATCCACGACCTCTCCTTATTGACTGACACAGAATATTTATCAATATGTGCGTACACATAAATAGTCTCCATCAAGAAGACACTATGGACTTATAACTGACCATGCAAAATTTGATACATGAATGCACTTATCCACTCACTCACCTCACCAATCTATCCCTCTATCAACACCCACATAATAAATACACATGTATTTGCTTTCGCATGTATATGTTGTATGCACACAATACGTTACGTCCCTAGAACAAAAGTCCCTTCCACCATGTAGAATAGCAATGTATTCATAAACTCATACAATGCTAAACAAAAAGGAGAAACACATTTTCAAAGATATGGCTGACATTCTAAAGCTCTGTTCGTCTATTTGATAGGCCAAACAATGCAAATTGCATTTTCATCCACACAAGAAACATAAAAAAGAACATAACAAACTAACCAAGCAAGCAAGAGGACTTACACTTTCAGCCTCATGCCTAAATCTTGTAAGAATGTACAATACGACTTGCGTAAATAAGCCTCCTTCTTCAAATCAATGCCATCTTGTCTAGAAGGGGAATTTTCTTCAATTTCCCTTCTAGATAAATACCAACGGCCACCACCTTCTTCTAGATTGTCTTGAGAAACCATATAGTTTCCTTCATTTACTCCTTGGTGGGAAGGATCACCAGGAAATAAAGCAGCCATCTGTAGTCCCTTTCTTTCACCAAAATTTTTGAAAGATGGATGAAAGAGGCCACTCTAAATTACAAGATCTGTTCATATGACAGTCATCCGTCCATCAATATACAGTCAGGAAACTTACATAAGCAGTATAAAATAAAGCATTTACCTTCTAACTTGAAATAATTTATTAGTATCTAAAATTATTAGTTTATAAATGTCTACAAAAATTGTTTATAAGATGTATCCACGTACCCGTTACCCGTATCTAATTTTTGAATCATTTTTAGCCATATCTCCATATTCTACAGTTCAGGGGAAAAAAAAAAAAAAAAAAAGATGCAACTCCTACATATGTACCCATATCCAGAACCAACGTCCCAGTCCAAGAAACAAAGAAAATAAGGGATCCAAAAACAAAATGGTTGGAAACAAATAGGGGACGTGTGAAATTATTCCCTCATGAGCAAAAGATTGAAAGACATTCAAAAATGTAATTGAGCACATAACAATATATGTTCAGGCAAAGCTTATGATGATACGAACTACTTCCCCTACCCACACCCAAAAAAAAAAAAAAAAACTACAGACATTTTTTGGCTTGCTTTCTATAGCATTTAAGCTCAACCTAATTAAAACTCAAATTTCTGATCTTTCTTCCTACCCTAAATCTTGACATATGGTCGAAACTACTAACTTGTTAATTCTTCTACATCAACCATATTTCCAACATCTTTCTTTGTACTAAAGTACACTGGAGTAACATGTGCTATTCTTTTTTGTTAACGGTAAAAAATGGGGATCAAAATGTAGTAGACCCCAACTTCATCGCAAATGATACTAAGCTTGTAAAGACAAGGTAGGGTTTATGCATATCTCACACAAAGTTATAGAAGTAGGCAATTAGAGTGAAAATATACAAATATACAACATACTGCTGACAAATATAAATAGAAAGAGGATGAAAGAGAAGGAAAATATCTAAAGCCTTAGAAAGAAATCGAGGGACACATTGAAATTCAATGTAGACACGGACTTTAACCGCTTAGCAATCGATATGGAGGGGAGATTAAGAAAATTACATTTCAGGGTTCAAATAATAGACCAATTGAGGGGCACTTGTTTGGATACTACCGACATTTCATGATGGAGAACATGAATTACAAAATCATCTAAGACTTCATAAATTTAAAAAAACTCCTCTGCCCCAATAAAAAATTTGTTAGCCAATTCTATAATACCAATTTTTATTCTGTTTTCAAAAAAACCTAATTTCTGATGACATGTAAGTTCTTGAGAACAAGTACAGGCAAAAGGAGATTCATTTTCAAGCAATAATTCACAATGGGTTATAGATAGACAGACAAGATACAGAAAAAGCACCATGCGAACTTCAATTACTCTCTGAAATTCTAGATTTACAGACACATGAACCAAGCGAAAAACAATTCAAGAAATTGCAGTAAGTAAAAGATAAAAAGGGCCCACATAATCAATTCATTTTTTTCCCCTGAAAAAAGTAAATTAGCACATATCTGAGGAAAAAAAACTCACATGCAGCAAAGAAACTGCAGGCAAGCTCTGAAATTGAAACCACCCAGAGCAATGCCTGTTATTGATGCATGCACCATAAATAAAAACAAAAGCACCACGACGAGTAAACATTTGACAAAATTCACCACAAAAACTTTAATAAGCCCTAAGATTTAGATTAAAGACACATGAAAAAGTGTTATATCGTCCAATCATTTGACAAATATACCATACAAACTTCAATTAATCATGCATACCCATGTCAATTTTTGTATTAAAAAAAATAACCGAATGAGAAAGGCAACTTACACAGGCAGCCAAGAACAGACAGACAGGATCTGATATTGCAACCACTTACAGCAATGCCAGTTTATTCTTAGCTGTAGAATCCATAATTTCATCAAAGACTAGAAAAATTTGACAAAATTCCTGTGCCCAAATCGAAATTCATATTAGACAATTACAGAATTCCCAATTTATTCAAAGAAGTTACTTTTGAAGGCATATAAGTTCTTCAAACATATATAAACAACACCAGATTCAATTTTTAAGCAATACTTTCCTATGAGTTACAGATACATACACAATCGATATACAAAATGTAATCTTGTACTCCAATCATTTGACATGTGCACCATAGAAACTTAAATTAATCCCAAAAATTTAAGCAATGTGAACCAAGCATATATCAATTCAAGCAATCAAAGCAAGTGAAAGATCAAAAAGAGCCCAGCACATCCAATTCATTTATTGTACTTGCAAACCAAATAATCAAATTTTTGAGAAAAGAAGCTCACAAAAAGGCTCTGAAATCACCACCACTCAAACTGATGCCAGTTTTAGCTAGTAGTAAGATTTTTTAGTGACTACTCTTGTCCAATTCATACTTTCATATGGGTCATAGATACACACACAACTGTCGTACAAACTTCAATTATTCCATGGTTTTTCATAGTACAGGCGCATAAATCAATTTAAGAAATCGAGAAAGTAAAAATTAAAAAAGAACCCAACAAACCCAGTTTAATTTTCGTAATTAAAAAGTCAAATCTTTTTTGAGAAAAAAATCAATAAACCACTGAGACTAAAAACTCAAAAAGAACCCAACAAACCCAGTTCAATTCCCGCACTGACGAAAGAAACTTACACAGGTAGCCAAGAAACAGGCTGTAGAAATGCCGCTTTCTTCTCAATTATAAGAATCGTATGGGAATACTCTTGACCAATTCCACCTGGAAATACGTACAAACAAACTGTGGGAGGCTAAGAATGCTTGGAGATTAAGCTATTGCAAGAGGAACGGTATGTAAATCCGGAATTGTGCTTAGGGTTGGGTCTGGAGTTGTATTTTAGGGTTTCAAAAATTGGGAAATGTGGGCGTTGGATTAAGAAGACGCATGCTTTGGATTTAGGGGATCTTTGTTAAACAGCCAAATCAAAGCTATTTGTACAACGAATTCTTTAAAAAACAATTTTTAAAATCCGTGGAGTAAATTTCTACTCACTCACGATTATCAACAAAGTAATCAATCGATTATACGCGCAGCGTGATTCAAAAATAAAATTTTTAGTAAAGAGTTTATCCAACTCTTGTAGTGTAGCAAAGTCCATTAGTAAATTTTGATAAAATATTATAAAAATGTGTGATTAAAATCTGAAAAGTTGTAAGTTTCATGTTAAAATTAGGGATAATTGCAATATCGATTTCAAACCTTTCGATTTTTCGCAAACTTACATTTAGTTGACAAATAAATTTGACTTTGATCAATTTTAAAATGAGTAAAATTGTAATTTTACATTTTAAAAAATTAAATTAAAAGAACCAAAAAAATAAAAACACACATGGGTTAATCATCTTCTTAATCCCGACCCTCACTCACTCACCCACCCACTCCACCCAATCAAAACAAGAAAATAGTCCCCTCTCCCATCCAGCCACCGCTGACCCACACCACCAACACAACCCCCACTTCCCTTACCCAAACCAACCAACCAACCATCCTAATCTCATGGAAGGGACTTCAATAGACTTAGCAAGCATGTTTCTGTGACTCCTTCACATTTATTTCTTCCATCATAAACAGAGAAAAAAAAAAGTTGCCAAGGCAGGGACAATGTCACAGCAACAACAGTTCCTTCTCTTGTAGCAACTTTAGTGCCAGAAACAATAGTAAGACGCCATTTCTCGATTCCCATCCAACATCGATGCTCATTTTCGCCCTCCTCAACAATATCTCATTCACCATCGTCTCCCTGCTTCTCATCAGCCTCAACATCAACACGTTCCATCTCAAATCCCTAATTCTAATTCGATCCCCAATTTGCCCTACCAACAAAACCTTAATTCTTCTACCCCTAATAATAGCAGTGCTCCAAATCCCCAACAATAGCAAGGGATGAGGGAAGAAACAGAAAGCTTCATTTTTTTCAGCATAAACAAAATTGACTTAGATAAAATAATATGAAAAATAGGTTTTTTGGAGGGTTTGGATAAGGAGAGAAGAATTAGGGAGAAGACTTTGGCGGGAAAAGTGGAAAAGTTGGTGGAGGAGTGTGGTGGAGGTGGTGGCGGCAATGAGGGATAATACGAGACCAACTGGTTTTGAGTTTAGGAGGAGATGGTGATGGGGGTGGGGGGTAAGAAAACTAATAGTGATTAGGTTTTGATTTTATTTTTATCTTTTTTAATAAAAAGTTGTCATTTTACTCATTTTAAAATTGGACCAAGTCAAATTTATTAGGTCAACTAACGGTTAGACTAACATAAATCATCCACTTGAACTACAGGTATTAATTTTTTGAGAAGTACTAATTTTTGAAAAGTTTGAGACTGTGAGTGACATAAAGTGAATATTAAGGTAAAGTTTGCAAAAAATCGAAAAGTTTAAGACTGTTGCTGCAATTTTCCCTTATAATTAATTGTCACAAATAGACATGGCCTTGTACAATTCGTGCAGTTTGCTGGTCTGGGGAAACTCCTGGGTTGTATTGGGACAAATGGCTGATGGCCTATATGCCGTTTGGCAACCAACTTATAAATGATTTATAAATTCAGTTAAAGTCAAATATTAATTTAAACATACATTCATAATTATTACTTATTTGTACACTACTATTCTTTTTATGAATGATTTATAAATTTTCCAACAAAATGTTGCTTTAAGAATTAAAATAGAAATTTAATTGAAAAAAAATACACTCAAAACAGTTAATTTAAGATTCAGTAGATAACATAATGCTCTAACATACCGAAAATCATTGAAAGTACAAGTCTCTAAATTTAAAATTGAGTCAATTATCAATTTAATTGTGGCTCATTTATAATCCTTCACACTTTTTTAAGGGGGAAAGGGAAACTAAAAACTCAAATAAGTACAAGAATAACAATAAGAATAGAGTAATGTCACAACATCAATTTAGGTGACACAATATAACATGCCCAATTCAAAGTAGAATAATGTGACCAATTGAATAGTGCATCTCATGTAATGCTGCTTAGGCAGCACTAGTCGTGCTAAATAACATTATTCATAAGAGTAATAAAAGAAAGGAAAGAAAGATGAAGAAGAAACTAAAATTGTGATGAAGTCAAACTACAATCGTGATTGTGACCATAACCAGATAGACACAAATATCATAACCAAAATGATAACGTTACAGGAAATTCATGATCGTGTTCAACAAGGGTACACTCGAATTGTTGCACAGATGAAGCACTACATACAAATAAAGTATACAACCAGAAAACAACATTTCTAAGATGCCAACCAAATCCCATAACTCCAGTTCTGCTAGCATCTTCCGATAGGAAGTCAGGGGGTTCTTTAACAATGAAAGGTTCCAAAGAAGATGACGTTATCACATGTCCATTGGAGCGACATCTGGGTCAGAGGGGGTTACCTGATCGGCAGCAGTAGCACTGGATTCCGAATCACCAGCTTGATCTGGAGCAGCAGCCTCGTCTGCAGGGGCCTCTTCACCTGCTATCTCGAATTCATTGATTAGCGCTTGCACAGTTTCTTGATCCAATATACGGAATGCCTCTCCAACTCCCACTACAGCTATTGTGCATGTGGAGCTTGTTAGTTTCTCTCCTTGTAATGTCTCCCTCAAGGCAAAAAGTGCATCCTTGATCAAATTTTCCCGTGAAGACTCCATAAAAGTTTCGAACTTGCGCTCTAGGTATGTTTTTGCAGCCTGTGACCGAGATCCGATTGCAAAAGCTTGATATTCGAAGTAATTACCACTTGGACAGTTGTAATATAGATGAGCGCCAGACTCGTCTAAGCCACCAACCAGCAGGCCAACACCATAAGGCCGTTTCCATGAGCGTTGCGTGCAAACCTGCAATAAAGAAAGATAAGAGCGGCTTCTGCAATAAACTCAGGAAAACAAAACCAAGATGTGAGGCTATAATGATCCTCACAGGTTGTAGTATAGGCCAACTGAAGCAAGCTGCTATAATGAGAAATACGAGAAGGAAAATCAAACAAATGCAATCATTCACAATATTTAAGATTGATGGAAGAGCAGTAATGGGTGTTCGAATCATGTAAATCTGGACAAAATTGCACATTTCAAGTCCCAAACTAACTTGTTCCAGACATGCATATATAATTTGGATCACCATATAAGAAGCAGAATGATCAATCAAGCATGTTTGGCACTTACATAGGCCATTTTCATCTTCAATACCAGTTGACATGTGAACCCGATTTTGATTTTGATAGTGATTGTGGCATTTAAGAAGCGAGCAATATGTAGATAATTTAGTTATTACAATAGTATGATAATATTTAGACACCAACACATCACAATATCAGCAAATTTAAAGATGACCTTAACACACCTGAATGGGAAAGTTTTCAAACAACCTTAAACATGGATATCATAACTTTATAATTCAAATTCATTGTACAACATGACGGGCTATTATTTTTCGAAACCCTTCAGAAGTCCTTTAGTTAATTCACATACAAAGCTTATCCCCAACTCAATATCTACATAATCAATGTTGCTTCAACTCTAACACCCGTCCCCCTTCCCTCCAGGTAAGAGGTAGGGTACATTGAGATAAATTTTGTAATACGTGCAAATAAAAGCACATCAACGTGTAGGACATACTAATTGCCCAAAAAAAATAAAATAAAGATTGAACGAGGCCCTCCCACTCAACATCCAGAATTTAATTGCTATGAATAGAAATTATCTGTTTACGGTTATAAAGATTAGATGACCCTTCTATATCATTTAACACAGTCATGTTTCCAATATAAAGACCATACAATATTTCTCCCAGGAACCACTTTTTGATGATCTAATTGGATAAAAATGGCCTCACAGAAATCACCAGTATTCATTATCGGTAGTTAAAAGCTTGCTTCTTATCTCAACTATTTGTTTGTCAGGCTTGGTTTGGATTTCGCTCTTCTGTTCAAGAAACTGTCATGTTTCCCCCCTCAATGACTATGTTCCAAGTCCCTATCTTATAAAGTCTAGTCCACAAATATTCATGAAGACCTTCTTACCTTCGTCAAGAGAACACATTATTAACAGTCTGTAATAGGCATATTGTTTCTCTTTATAAGAACTTAACACTTCCTACCTTCTAATATCTTGCCTAATAGCCCAAAAGACTTAAAGATGGCGCTTCCATGTTGCAATCAAACAAAATTTTAGAACATGAAATTATGCATAACAGTACCACAAAAGAAAGAAAGACCATGCTACTGAGAATGATGAGTAACAACACCCAAATCTGCATACAGCATAAGATATCTGGTCATGTATCAATACTTAAAGCATTCAAATCCATATATATAAAATTGTTGTAATTCACAATTTTTTTTTTCAAGTTAATCAAAATGAAATCTACAAAAGTAAAATCCAAAAGATGAACTACCATCATCACTCTCCCTATCAAACACAGACATTTCAATCTAAATAGCAACATAATAATAATATTACATTACTCAGAAGAAGAAAATTCTAATAAACTCGGAGAGTAACTTTGGGATGCAAAACTTTCAGCTAGGATTCAAGATGACTCTTGTTTAAAGAAATAAATAAAAGGACTACAAAGTACTATGAAGCATCCCCTTTTCCAACATTCATTCCCTCTTATTACCTGACTTTAACTTGAGTTTCACCAAGAACGGGGCATGTAAATCAAGTCTCAATCTTTAACTCATCTTAATTCACTTTAATTTTCAAATTTCACAAAACCTATTTATTGTGGATTCAATTGAAACCAAACTTTTCATAAGCTTTTTCAAGGTTTCAAATAGCAAAGTTCCCATTATCCCATACCATTAACTCCAACTTTATAATACTAAGCACTAACTTCTGACTTCCCAAATGAAACCATGCTTATTTCACCTTATACAAAAATGATAGAATTGCACAACTAAATAAAATTGTGCAGAACAGGAATTGAAGTTCGAAGAGTAATCCAATTATTTTACTAAGGAACAAGAAAACTGCTTTCTAAAAAACATAAAATCCAATTCTTTGATATTTTAATAAAAAAATTCCCACGCTATTAGCTCTCAATCTAAAACCCCAACCTCTCAAAATTAATGATCCAGAAAATGAAAAATGAGAATTAGGGTTCTCTCAAAATGAAAATGAGAATTAGGGTTTTTACGAAAAAGCAAGAAAATTGCTTTGTAAAAACTGAAAGGTAAAAATTTAATTCTTTGATAAAATTTTGAACACTCAATCTAAAAGCTCAACCCCTCAATTCCCATGATCTAGACACAATATCTCCTCTCCAATGCACCAAAACAACAACAACAACAACAACAACAACAACAACAACAATAATAATAATAAAATTAAAAATAAGTCAATTAAACAAAAACGAAAACGAAAATTGGGTTTAATCATTGACCTGGGCCTTATCGGCGAGCTGAACGACAAGACGACCAACGGGAAGCTGCGACTCGTACGAATAGAAGTAATTAATACACTCATTACGCATGTAGCGCGACAGCACACGCCCATCGGCGGTAAGGCCGGAAATGGCGACGCCGATGTGATCGTCAACCTTAAAAATTTTCTTCTGATGGGACGAGAGCTCGGAGTTGGACTTATTTACGCAAGCCAAAACCACGTGGCTCTTCGATCTCAGACCTATCGCTGCCGAACCCTGCTTCACTGCCTCCATGGCGTACTCCACCTGGAACAGCCGCCC
This sequence comes from Fraxinus quadrangulata, assembly GCA_903798255.1. Classification (NCBI taxonomy): domain Eukaryota; kingdom Viridiplantae; phylum Streptophyta; class Magnoliopsida; order Lamiales; family Oleaceae; genus Fraxinus; species Fraxinus quadrangulata. The sequence goes on from CAIGRB010134866.1 coordinate 65,199, forward strand.
CGCCGGTGACCATGTCGTTACATCCGTATCATACTGGTTCCTGAACATTTTGTGACACGGGATATAGATACAGTAATGTGTACGTATCTACACAAGACAGTATATCTGCAGTAGATATGAGAGAAGGGGTGGGGTGTGGGGGTGGCTTTTTCTTCAAGACAAGATTAATGGAATTATTTAAATTAAAAAAAAAAACTACTAATTTAATAAATAAGACTGATTTTTATTGAGAAATAAGTAATTATTTTCAATTTTGATCGATAAATAAAGTATTTATTTTATACATTTAGCCCATGTTATATTTTATCGATTATTATTTGAAAGAAGCGACGGTCACTAAAATAAATCAAATCATTAATTTTTAATATATCTCAATTGAGACATCATTGGACTTCAATTTAATTTCAAATTTCTTGACTATCACATTTTGCTAGTTAAATTGATTAAAATTATTTAATTAGCAATTAATCATCGTTGCGTGACACCTTAAGTGAATGTTTGGCTCTAAGATTAATTTTTAAATTGATCAAAACTAATTTTTATTCACATATTCACAATTTAATATTCACGTATTATTCACAAATTATATACGACTCACAACTTCTCAACACTTACAAGCATTAAACAAATGGTTTAAATGAAAAATGATATAATGAAATTTATGACAATGTCTTTATTTTTATATTAAAAGACATTAGAAGATACATTAATTTTTTTTAACACTTATGGCGTAATGTAATGATAAGTTGACACAACACACCTTTATTATGTGTAAAACTTGTTGTATTATTACCACCAACTAAGAATTTTCATTAAGTCTATGTTAGACCCCTCATCAAATTAAAATTTATTTTTTTATCTTTTCTTATCGATCACACATTTTTTAATAATATAATATTACACATAAATCTAAAAACTTTTTCTTCTTTTTTCAATTACATATTCTCTAAAAAAAATTACCGATCTTCTCATTAAAATGTGAAATAATAGAACCTAAACATGAGCTATAAATTGGAAGACAAACGGTGACAAAGTAAAGAAATTTGAATTTTGACCAAGTTAATTGAAATAAAATTAAAGTTCATTGACACAATATAATTATGTTATATGTACATTTTTGTTGATATTAAGTTTGATATTATCGTTAGGTGACAACATTTTACAAATTCATTTTTACAACATTTTAAACAATCAATAACACAAATTTTGACAACATATGAAATGTCAAACTTAGGAAATGTTTAGACCAAATTAAAATCTGATTTTAATCTAAATCAAAATCAAACAATCAATATTAATCACATCTTTCATGGGTCCCACATTTTTTCAACCACATTTCAAGAACTTCTATAACAATCCACTAAAAATCTAATTTTAATTCCCATCAAACACCATTTTAATGTATACAAAGTGTGTACACCTAATTTAATCCTACCAACTTTATAAGGAAACAGGTCAACAAATTATTGCAAAGTAAGAAGCAAGTAGCTTATGTTTTAAGCTTAGCCAAACACGCAATTCACATTTTTTTGTTAAATAATTATAAAAACACGACAAAAATTGGTTTTCAATAGAGGAAGTAAGAAGCGCGATGAGAGGAAAATATAATTTTTTCGAGAGAATAAAATTTCTAGATTCCCATATGTCCCAAAAATCTCTAGAACCAATTTGAAAACATGCTTCAAATCATCAGAACCAACATAGAGTCGAGTATAAAGGTATGAAGATACAACGGTTGGAGCTCATTATATTCCCTAGGTTCATATATACATAGAACTCTTGTTATGAACGTGCCAAGCAGTTTAATATTATATACTCGTTCCATCTTTAATAGTTGCATTCTTCAGTATGACTGTGATTCCCGACCTAATGTAAAATCCTTCGTCGGATCTATCTGCTTCTTCGACACCCTGAAATAAGCACGCAGAAACTATATCAATAATGAATTTCAATCTGATATCCCAGCATGATTTTGAGCCAACAAGCAATATTTTGTAAAGATAAACAGATATATACTTACATCTTTATTTGCAATGACGACATCTTTTCCAATCTTTGCATTCTTGTCGATAATGCAATTACTTCGCGCAAAATCACAAATAACTTGATTCAGAATGTGTAAGCCGTGAAAAGAGAAAAATGAAGGAGACAAGATGGCGAATTATCAGAGTTTAAAAGAGACTACATATTTTAAAAAACTCATATCGAAGGGCAAAAGTCTAAGAGAATGAGCCTAATGAACGAAAAAAGTAACTTATTTCCAAATTTAACCTATAGAAAATTTATTTATTTTAATCTTACTTATTTACTCGTAAGTAAACTTTTTAAATTGAAGTTAACTATGCACAAAAACAAGCACAAAACATGAAAAGAAAGCTCGACTCTGCTCACACCTTATTTTGGTATTGCGTCCCACGCCAATTGGAACCTTCCCCGCCGCTAGGAGAGACGCGATTTCAGATTCTGTCTGGTAATAGTCCGCACCCATCATCATGGTATCCTAAAAGAGAGAAATGTCCCGTTTTTCAGAAATAGTATTTGAGGGTTCATTATAAATTATCTCAATGCTACTGCAACAAAATGCACAAATAGCTATAAAAATCTAATGCTTCGATAATTGCGAGTCTATTAATCTTTGGTACAAACATTTAGACACCCGACTATGACTAAGAAAACATAAAAACATACCTTCAGCTCAACACCATAGTCCAAGCGTGACCGTATGCCCACTATAGAGTGCTGGATGCTACATTCTTGCAAGAAGCAACCGTGTGAAATTATCGCATCCACTATCTGAAAGAAACAGTCATTCATGAGATACGACAGAACAAAAGGCCAGAATCACATTTTTCTGAGGTTACCGGCATACCCTGCAATTTTCGACTTTTGTAGGTGGTAAGAATCGTGGAGATGTATAAAAAGGGGTCTTCGGGTCGTTGAAATCAAACTTCGGAGGCTGCACAGAAGAAAAAACATATAATAGTTCAAAAAAAGAAAAAGAAAAAAATACTCCACTATCTAGCAATTCATCCCGCTAAGCTAGTGTTATCTCCTATCAAAGTAATTAGAAATATCATACTGTCTCCAAATTATCCAATAAAATCCATTTTCGCAGTTCACGCTTCCCAGTTTCAATGTAAAATGCCTAGTTAGTTTCCACTGAAATTTTTTAAATACAAACATAAATTTACATGGAATTTGTCATTGTTTAATCAAGATGCACGATTTGGATGTCACTATCATGAAAATTATGCTAACCTGCTCCGTGAGTGCCAAGTTGGAATCAAAGAAAGACTTTATTGTTCCAATATCCTCCCAGTAGTCCCTAAATAGATACGCCTGATAACAAGATGCATTGGAATCACAGTAATCAGCACAATTTGAATGTCAAGTTCAAAAAACTACAGATCTGAAAAAGTCTCTAGTGCATGTTTAATATGCAATATAAGACAGGACTAGACTATGTAATAAGAAAAATGTTAACTTGTTTTTCTACTTTAATAATGTCTAGTACCATCCAATCCTTTCTATCAAACATTCCGTAATAGTTTGTTCATGATCTCACTTGAACATTGTGGTCCTTCACAGCTGAAGGAATGATCTCTGAGCCAAAGTCGTTGCATGAAGGATACTTCGACTGTAGAAGCTTTAGCAGGACGTCAGTCCTGAAAACATAAACTCCCATTGATGCAATATAAGGATATCTTGGAGCCTCTTGTTCAGAAAGTCCCAGAACAGAGGTATCGACTAGCTGCAGATTATCATCAGACAACCCAAGAAATGTTATAATATGTATTGAACAGAAAATTAATAGGTTAAACAGTCGACACAGTGGGCTTCCAAAGATATGAAGTCAGGGATGTTGAAAAGAAAATTGAAGTTTTAAAAGTAAGGTTAGCTACTGGGAATTGTATACCATTTCTCTCAGAGCAGAACCCTTGGGTTTCTCAGCAAATTGAGTTATACGCCCAGATTCATCGATTTTCATCAATCCATAGTCTGAGGCTCGGCTGCAAAGCAACAGAAAATTGAAAATTACTCACTAACCCATCAAGAAAAACATTGATAAACAATTTTCTGATGCCGAACAAAGAGAAATTTCATATTTTCAACTAATAAAGGGGCTTTTAGGGTTATCTAACTAAGGTCGTAAGGAGTAAAGAGGCCACATATACACAAAAAAGAAGATGCAGTGTCTTGTAAATGAGAGTCATACCAAATACTCACAAAGCAGTCAATTACCAAAATGAAAAGGAAAAATGAAAAGAAAAAAAGAAAAGGTCTCAAAATTTACTCAATGTTTTTAAATTATTTATTGAAAAAAGATATAAGAGAATTGTAGGTGCAGTAAAGAATTATCACTATACTTCTATCATTATGCTGTTAAATCTTTTTCTCTAGGTCATCACATTATAAGGCTTGGAATGGGGCACATTACTTCAATGATGATTAATGCTTTGCTTTGAAAAAATGAATGTGAATAGACAGTCACATACCTATCATCCATGGGTACACATGAAACTGTAATATCAGCATTTGTGTTAATATGTCTCTGCAAGCACAATTTCCATTAACATACAGATATTCATGACATGCATTGAGTTACTGAATGGAAAATAATCTCAACGAGTCACCAAGTACCTGAACAAATTCCATATAATCCATTCGGTAAAGATGATCACCAGACAAGACAAGAATGTGTTCGACATTTTTATTTTTAGCATCCTAAATATACGTTCAGAATCATCATTAGCCCTTTGAATCTTTGATCAATGAGTTTTTATGCCAATTTAGCTTCCACCAAACGTACCTCAAACACCCATATAAATTGCCTCACAGCATCTGCTGTTCCTTGGAACCACTTCTTACCTGCTTTCCCTGGTGTCTGAGTGGCAGCTAAAACCTGTTTTGAACACATTTTTCTTTTTAAGATAATATAGAATTTAGAGGTATGAAGGTTTAGCTAATTAACACTTCATTACTTTCTAGTCAAAAATTACATCTTACCTCCACAAATCCATCCCCAAAATTCACACCGTTTCCAAAGTTATACGTGCGAGCAAGGTGGCGATTAAGGGAGAAAGAGTTGAATTGCGTTAATATGAAAATATTCAGTATCCCACTGTTGATGCAGTTACTCATGGGTACATCAATTAGCCTGTAACAGCCACCAATTGGAACCTGCAGAACAAGTCATGCGATTACACAGTTTAGATATTAACCTTTAAGCCAATTATGATCTGATCTTCAATAAAGTTTTTGTAATCTATCTGTGTCAAATCTAGCAAACCCAGGGAGCCCCAAGCAGCTTGCCTATTCTTCTATTCTCTGATCAGTCACTAGTCTGTTTGAACTCTTAATGGAAAGACATTGTCCAAAAAAAGAAACTTTCATACCCAAGTTTCATTTCTGTTGGTTCTATATTTTTATCCGGAAATAATGAATTGAGTG
>CAIGRB010134866.1:74196-84463 GCA_903798255.1 Fraxinus quadrangulata
GAGATGAATGAGGATAGAAGAAAAATGATTTAGGGTTTGTTTGGGATTAGGTAGGTGGATATAATATTTAATTATTAATTCAATACCTGATTTTTGATTAAATAAAATTCACACCTGAATTTTGAATTTGAAAAATTAAATGCCTGATTTTTTGTAATTTCCCTTTTAAGTTTAGGAAATTACATATATCACTGATTTTTAACATTATATTTGTTGTAAAATAATGATATAATTATTTGTTGATTATTTAGTATTATCATAATATATAGATAAGTCTTATCTAGTTCAGAGAATTTATTTCATTACAATTATAACTCTTATTTTAGACCCTATAAATATTGGTATTGATTATAAATAAAATACACACTTAAATTTTAACTTTTATATTTTCTTCACTTTTTTCACAATACGTTATCAGCATAAAAGCTTAAATTTTTCAAAATTTAGTGAATGCAGTAATTTTTTTAAATCATTTATCATGTGTACCAAAATCAATTTGGCAACAAGTGATTTTTTTTCTTCATATAACACGTAATTCTTCAACAATCTGCATGTACAATCATTAATTCGTATATTTGTCTATCATAATTTGCCTAAAGAATTCGGTCCCACCACAATCTATTCATGCTGCAGTCATACTTCCCCAATTCACGTAAATTTGCTTTAATTCCGTAGCCATATCCCGTTTGTCCATTGAAATCTCCTTTATTTTTAATTTGGTTTTGATTCATACATAATCAAATCATCATTTTGCCGGTGACGTCATACATGATTGTTAATTGGTTTAAATTAATGATTTGGTTTGAATGTTTTTGTCTGCGTGCGTGTCCCATAATAATAATAATTATTTATGCATCCAATTCATCAATTCATGATTGTCCGCGCATGAGTTAATGAATTAACGTCATTAATTTTTTTTTATTCCACTCAATTCATGTTAATGAATTCAAGTTAATTTAGATGTAGTGTGCAATTGAACGTTTAATCTTTTTTTTTTTATTTTTATGTTTAGCAATAAAGTATCAATTATTTAATTCATTCTTAATTGATGTTGCCCCTAAAGTAACACAACATTATAAAAAATTGAAGAGTTAATGTTTATAAATAATAATTTGTTGTTGCTCCTGAAAGAACACAACATTATAATTAATATTTCAAACGAATATTACTTACTCCTGGAGAGCATTAATTATCTTTTTCAATATTCCAGAAAAATATTGATATATTGCTCTTGAAAAAACAATAGCAAAATATAACGTGCTCTCGAAGTAGCACAAGTTTGGAATAACATATTATTTTAAATGAGTGTTTATCCTTAAAGGAAAACACGTAACTTATGTCATGTTGATATTGACTACTTGATATTTAATCATATTATTTGAAACTAATTGTATTTCTTTTTACTTTATTGTGGAGTTAATCAAATGGCAAACATCACAAAACTTGAGTTTGCTGTACTTGACATAACTGGCAAAAACTATTTGGCATGGATACTCGATACTGATATCCATCTTGTCTCAAAAGATTTGGTAGAGATAATAAAAGAAAGAAAATAAGTTTTATTAATATTCAAGAAAAATATTTATTTATCGCTCCAGAAGAGTATACAATTCTATGTTTTAATACTCTTAAAGAAGATCATGCTATCATTTCTGAAAAATCATAGACCTAGAAGTACTAATAAGATTTAAGATAGATTATCAAGATATTTGTTTAGTAGATAGTGTAAATATGCACACAATTTTTCAAGATAAAAGTACCTTTTAAATAATGTTAATACAATATCAGGCTATCGAATATTGTTGAAGGCTCTAGAAGATCTTATATTATTTTACTAAATAATACATAATTATATATTGACAATGCACTTTATTCTAGCAAATTCAGAAGAAATTTACTTAGTTTTAAAGATATCCGCTGCAATAAATATTACATTGAAACGATGTAAAAAAATTAATGTTGAATATCTTTGCATAACTTCTTTTATATCTGATCAAAAACAGATAAAAGAAAAACTTCATATACTCCAATCTAGCATGTATTATACATTTATAAAAATGGTTGAATAAAAAATTATCAAGAACCAGAAGCTATAATGTTACGTCGAATAATAAAAAACTCACATAGACATCCTTTAAAGAACTAGAAAATTCTTTTACCTAATGATTATCCATGTGTAGCTTGTTCGCAAGACAAGTTAGTAATTAGACCTTTGACTACAAAGGTTAATATTAAATTTCCAACTTTCTTAGAAATGATTAATGGAGATATGTGTAGGCCAATACACCCATCACGCGAACCATTTTGTTATTTTATGATATTAATTGATTCTTCTACTAGATGGTCATATGTTTGCCTACTTTTCACTAGGAATGTAGTTTTTACTAGACTACTTGCTCAAATCATAAAATTACGAGCCCAATTCCCCCATTACTCAATCAAGACTATTCGTCTTGACAATGCTGGTGAATTTAGATCACAAACATTCGATGATTATTGCATGTCAGTTGAGATTATTGTTGAACATTCTGTTGCGCATGCCCATACATAAAATAGTTTAGTGGAGTCATTTATTAAATGTCTAAACCTTATTGATAGACCATTACTTATGAAAATAAAACTCCCAATTTCTATTTGGGGTTATGTCATATTACATGATGCATCATTGGTTCGTATTTGATCAATTGTATATTATCAATATTCACCTTTGCAACTGACATTTGATCATGAACATAATATTTTTCACTTACGGGTTTTTGGTTGTACTGTTCAAGTCCATATTTCACCACTCAACAGACTAAAATGGGTCCCTAACGAAAACTTGAGATTTACGTAGGTTTCGATTCACTATCTATTATTAGGTATTTTGAACCTTTAAGATATGATTTATTTATTGCGCGTTTTGCAAATTGTCATTTTGATGAAATGACTTTCTCAACTTTGGAAGGGGAAAAACTAAATCCTGATAAACAAGATAACATTTCTTAGAATGAAACAACCCTATCTTATTTTGATTCCCGTACAATCAGTGTGAGCAAGAGGTTGGAAAAATCATTCATTTGTAAAGAATTATAAATCAATTATTATATGTATTTGTTGACACAAAAAAGTGACAAAATCATATATATCATCAGAAAATATTTCAGCAAAAATTAATGTCCCTGCACAACAATTGGCCGTAGTAAATAAATCTCAAATACGCCAGAAGCATGGTTGACCAGTTGGTTCAAAAGACTCCGTATCTCAAAAATAAAAGTACAAGAGAAAAACCAACCAAAAATCTCAGAAGAAGTAATATTAGAAAAGATTAATCAATCAAATATTGAAAATATAGTTCATGAGGAACCACAAGTGTGAAAATAATGAGATTTCAATAAATTATATGTTATCTCATAAATTATGAGAAAGAAATAATGTTGTTATAGACAATATTTTCGCATTTAACGTGACTCTTGATATTATGCAAAATGAGGATCCTAAATTACAATCTGTTAAAGACTGTCAAAATAGAAATGATTGACCAAAGTGAAAAGAAGCCATATAGATGGAATTAAATTCCTTAGAGAAATGAAAAGTGTTTGGACCTGTAGTTCGAACACCTAAAAATATAATCCATGTTAGATACAAATGAGTTTTTGTACGAGAGAGAAATAAAAATAATAAAATTACAAGATACAAAGCCCAACTCGTAGCTCAAGGTTTCTATAAAAAAACTAGGAATTGATTATGATGAAACATATTCTTCCGTAATGGACGCTATTACTTTTATATTCTTAATTAGTTTGATTGTGTCACAAAGGTTCGATATGCGTCTTATGGATGTAGTGACTACCTATTTATATTGTTTACTTGATAGTGACATATATATATGAAAGTCACTGAAAGATTTAAAGCGCGAGAAACAAATGATACATGCCCGAGAATCACGTTCTCAATTAAATTGCAAAGATTATTATATGGATTGAAACAATCCGGACGCATGTAGTATAATCGTTTCAACGAATATTTGTTGAAGGAAGACTATAAAAATGATGATATCTACCCATGTATTTTCATAAAGAAAACAAATATTGGATTTGTAATTGTAATAGTTTATGTTGATGATTTAAATTTAATTGGAGACAAAATATGCCTTACCCGAAAGATGGAAGACAAAACTGTAAATTATTTGAAAAATAAAATTGAGATGAAAGATTTGGGAAAAATCAAATTCTATCTTGGGGCACAGATTGAATATTGTCTAGAAAGATTATTTGTTCATCAATCTACATATACAAAAAAATTCTTAAAACGATTTTATATGGATAATGCACATTCATTGACATCACTTATGGTTATTCGATTACTTGATGTGAAAAATGATCATTTTTGTCTACTTGAAGATGGAGAATAGATTCTTGGTCCTAAAGTACCATAACTTAGTACAGTAGGAGCATTAACTTATCTTGTAAACGGTACTCAACCCGACATAGTTTTTTTTGTAAATCTCTTTACAAGATATAACTTTACACCAACATAAAGATATTTGAATTGTGTTCAACATATTTTTTGTTACCTAAAGGGTACTATTGATTTGATATTATTTTACTCTCAAAAGTCGGGATCTACTTTAATGGGATATGTAGATGTAGGTTATCTTTCTAACCCACATAAAGTTAAATCACAAACAGGATACTTGTTTACACGTGGAGAAACGCCTATATCATGGAGATCTGAAAAAATCCTTGACAATAATATTCTCAAATTATTCTGAAATTATTGCAATTCATGAAGTATGTAGAGAATGTGTATGGTTGAGGAACATGACTTATCATATCCAAGCATTATGCAAATTAATTTCAACAAAAGATAGTCCAACAATTTTGTATGAAGATAATGTTGTTTATATTGTACAACTTAAAGGAGGTTATATCAAAGGTGACATGACGAAGTATATTTCTCCAAAATTCTTTCATACGCATGATCTTCATAAAAATGACGATATCAATATTCAATAAATTCGTTTAAGTGACAATGTGGTGATTTATTTATAAAAACACTGTCAACATCTACATTAAAGAAATTAGTTCACAAAATTGGAATGCGTCGACTCAAAGATTTTCAGTAATCAACGTCAGAGGGAGTAGCTGTACTATTTTTCCTTCGCTTAGATTTTATCCCACTGAGTTTTACTAGCAAGGTTTTAATGAGGCAACATTTATTTTTAATACTCAAAAATAAATGTACTATTTTTCCTTCATTTGATTTTTTTGTCTCATTGGATTTTTATCAAACAATATTTTAACGAGGCAGTTATTGTACAAATAATTATCAAATGGGGAGTATTGTAAAATAATGAGATAATTATTGATGATTATTTAGTATTATCATAATATATAGATAAGTCTTATTTAGTTCAGAGAATCTATTTCATTCCAATCGTAACTCTTATTTTAGACTCTATAAATACTAATTTTTATTCTCAATAAAATACACTTGAGTTTTAACTCTTATATTTTCTTTTCCTTTTCTCTATTTTCATGACAATATTTCAATAATCAAATTTTAAGTTTATTATTTCAAAAATCAAGTTATATTAAAGTTCTAACAAAAAAATTTAAATGTAAAATTATTAATTAATAACTAATTAAGCATTACTTACCAACATTATCATCAATAGTGGGAGAGAAAATTTTCAAAATTTTCGAATTTCCTTCTTTTTCTGCCATATATCCCTTGAGAGATAAGCTCGATACTCTTCTTCAAGGGATTCTATCACATTCGCTTAGAGAGCTTAGCGATTTGAAGCCTTCATCGACGATGGAAGTGCTGAATTTTTTTCCTAATTTCCTAATTCCATAAATTATTTTATAGTTCAAGCTTCTATTAAACCCTATATCCTTACAAATCCAATATAGTTCAAGTTTCTGTTAAAACCTATAACCTTACAAACCCAACTATTGTTGGTAACAAGGAGTGTAGACAGAGGATCTAGTTCGAAGAATGAACACAAGGTTGATAAAAGAAAAAGAACTAAATCTCATAAAGAAGCTCATTTAGAGAAACCTAAAAGCTTCGATTTTGGCAGAAAATATATTTCTAAGAAGGTAAATCAATATTTTTTTTTTATTTTTGCGCTGTTTAATACAATGTTTATGGAAACTTGAGTTAATAGGTAAGTTGTATTTAAATTTTTGTTTGTTGATTCTGATTTTTCATTATGTTAATCAATTTTTCATCGAATTGTTGTTTGATTATTACATGACTGTGACTTGACTTTGTATGGTGATATCTTTTCTGGCTATGACTGATTTACTCTTCGATTGTTTTGTGACTTGACTTGACTTTTTCTTTGATCACGACTTGAATGTTCTTCAGTTATTTGATGATTGTGACATAATTTTCTATTACAATCATGTTTCGTTGTGATTTTAATGTTGTAACCGTTGTATAAATAAATTGTATAGAGATTTACGAAAGATTTTGGAAACATAAATAAAATATTTTGAAATTCTAGAATAAAGAAGATATATCAAAAGTGTTTTGTAACTAAATATCCCATTTCAGAAGGTATAAGAAACTTGTAATAGTTGAGTACAAGTTCATATAAACATATCTACAAAAAACCTCACGCAAAACACTTTGTTTTGCACCTAAACGCTTTTTTTTTTCCAATTCCTAAACAGCTGAAATTTTTCCTTTCTCTCTTGCGTCTTCCCTAAGCACGCTTTGTTAGTTTTTTTCCCCCTTCTTTATAGTTTTTTTTTATTTGACTTTAGCTTATTTATTGTTTTATTTTTTAAAAAAAAAATTCATTTGACTTTAATTTCAAGTTTTTAAAAGATTTTATTTGTACAAAAGTTAAAAATGACTTTATCTAAATAGTTAAATAAGATTTAAGCTATAGTGCTATCTACATTACGTTGAGACTTCTTATTTTGTTGTAAACTCTAAAAACATGTATAATGTTCTTATAAATATATTAAGTAGAACTAGTCTAGTTGAAAATTGATATGAAAAATATTCTAATTTTTGCATTTTTAAAATTTGAAAATTGTGTAATTCACTAATGGTAAGAATTATAAAGTAAATATTGTATTTTATAATTTTAGATGTTTTATATGTTTTATTTTTATTATTAAATGATTTTCAAAATGATTAAAAATATGAAAACTTTTTTTTAAGCCTAACCCCCGTCTAGGCTCGCTTAAGCTCGTAATGCTTAAAATTTTGCTTTTACACCTAACCACGCTTTACGTCTTTTAGAACACCGCTATGAAGTAAATAGGTTGAGGACTAATTTTCCATTTTTTCTTATTAGAATTAGAATGATTCAATTCAAATGTAGTAAAATATTACTTAGATAATAAATTAATAAATTTGCAAATATCTTGGTGTACAAAATATTAAATTTATTTGTGTTGTGACTACTAAGCTAGTACAAAATCGTGAAAATTTAACTATCATATAACTTAAATAATTCATTCTTGAAAATTTTGTTGATTAAATGTGCTATATGATTTGATTAAAAAAAAAAAGTTGACAATTTCCTAAATTATTGATATTAAAAAAAATAATAAGCAGTATAAACTTTTGTATTTCACAATAACAATTTCATATTGTATTTAATTATTTTAAAAATTATTAAACTATTATATGTTGTTATAAAACTAAAAGAACAAGAGAGAAATATAAGAGAAGAAATAGAAATAGTCAAAACTCAAGTGTATATGTTATTGAGAATTAATGCCTTGTATTTATATGGTTCAAAATGAGAGTTACAATCTAAATTGAATACATTTTTTTTTATTAAAAATTAAGACAGACTTATCTAAGTATACAAATGAAGGAAACAATAGTATTTATAACAAAATTGAAGTAATAAAATATTGTCTCATTAAAACATTGTCAAGAAAAGACAGTGGGACATACCTCGAGTGAAGGAGAAAGATAACAGCCCCTCCCTCTGATTTCAATAAATAAAAATCCCGTCGACATATGGTTGATCTCATGTTTTGATTATAACAAACAAATTATTTTATCTTTAACAATTGTATTCAAGTCATCATAGTTAGTATGATCAAATTGATCAATTGAAGACAAAATACCAAGACTCGCAATTTACGATCAATGAAAATTAAGATAAAAGTCGAGTAATTACGTCAAATCAATCCAAGCATTCATAACGAATCAAGCATTCTTTGAAGATATGAGACTTAAATGTTTTGAATTCATATGTAAAGGTAAAATGCTTAAATCTTTAGCAATGAATTACTAAAAGCTCAAAGGTTAAATTTTTATGCATGAAATAAATTATTCATAAAAATGCTGGCATAAAAATTATTTTCAGAAAGATAAAAATCTGCACTTGATTTCTAAATCTTTTACCAATATCACTTATTTTGGAAAGTTAAGTGAAATGTCCTTCAAAAGTCTACATTTTTTAAAAAATAATCAAGAAAAGAAAAATCCGAAAATTTTTTGTCCTAGTGGACGTCCGGTTTGTCCAACGGTCAAATTTTTTACTGTTTTGATTTCTGACGTACAACGACTAGTTTAGTTATCCGATTGGTCAGAAATTTTGACGTTTTGATTGCTATAAATATCACTTTACTTTACATTCAATACAACACTTTTAAGAGTATTTATATAAGATATTCTTGAGCAAAGTTACATTGATTTATCTTTCACAAATCATTTATTTACAAAAATTTTTGATTGAATTAACTTTTGAAAATCATTTTACTCATCAAATGTTTTCTCACCTAACACTTAGTTTCATTCATTGCTATTTATTAAAATGTTAGCATATTTCCCTCTAGGTACTTAATTTGATCATATCATTAATTAAGAAAGAATTTTTAAATTGTAAAATCACTTTTATAATAAATTTTGTGTCACTTTTATAATAAATTTTGTGGGTCGTGTTGAGGTCCCGTAAAACTCATATTGTATATGGATTGGTGCTCCTTATTTATAAGTCATCGGAAGTGTTGTAAGTGGTTGGATTGCATCATAAGACAATTAACATTGTTAAAAGGCTTTGCTCGTGACGGAGAGTTTGATAACGAATGAGGTAGATCATTGCTTTGGATTGAATCTCCATAATTATATCGTTTGCATTCTCTCACTCTCTCACATACACACAAATGTTGCATTTACATTTACGTTTACTATTTGAATTTATCGATTTGGTCTTTACTTGCTTGTGTTTATATTAATTTTTCGAAATATTTTTAAATAATCAATTCACCCCTTCTTTGTTAGTCATTATTGGGCCTTCAAATCCTTGTATCGAGTGATTCATGTCTGTCTTTTATGCCAGCGTCTTCAATATCACATTTCTAGTGAAGTATGTTTCATGGTCTCTTGTCATAGCCTTCAAGCATTATTATCTTCATACAATATGTCATCAACCTTTTATGACTATAGCAACATGATAATTCGGAAAAAAGCTCTTATTGTTCAGACTCTATTACATATAAAAGTATTATTTTCAAGGTAAATATCTTGAAGGTTATGATTATTTATTATACAAAGAATATGTCTCGTTAAAATCTTATTAGGAACAACTTCGTGGAAAAATTCTAATTAAGGAAAAATAGTACATTATTCTTTTGAGTATGCTATAAAAATTACACCTAGCCAAAAAAAGCCAATGTGATAAAACCAATTCTGCACTTAGGGAAGGTGCAAACGGCTTTTGGCTGTCTGCACAAGATTATGCAGGGTATTTGCAAGTAGATATTGAAGAGGGGATGTGATTTTTTTGACATGGACTTTGGACTAGACTAGCTTAATCCAAAGAGTATATATATTGATGACAGTTAAGAGCCAAAAAAGCATCAATCTTCCTAACTTCGTGGAGTGAATTGATGCTATTCACGACATCTAGGATGTCGTGCAAATTATTGTGATGAACTGTTTGACGTAAAGGTATTTATAGTATGTAAAATATGGTGTGACACACAAGATATGATAAATAATTGTGATTTGTAAATCAATAAAAAATAGCCCTAGAAGTTTACAAAATATGATCAAAGGATAAAAAAACTTGGAGATGTAGAACTATGATACCCCTCTGAGTTGTATTATAACACTTCACACATTTAATGCATGTCTGTAAGAACGAGTTAATCATGTTAATTTCAATTTATAGAGAACCTTTGGAAATATTTGGAAGCATTTGAAATCAACTTTTTCCTAACTCCAATCACTTCCCTGTAATGTAAAAAATTTTAATTAATGAAGTTAATATCATATAATAATTTCTTTTACTTAAACTTAG
>CAIGRB010134886.1:0-28545 GCA_903798255.1 Fraxinus quadrangulata
TCTATTCCTCATCAACCTTGCCTTCCTTTTCTCATCCTCTTCACTCAACTCACAGCCATTGGTATTATTATTTTCAACACCGTCGCTAGATTTCCTATATTTATTAATTCTTGACTCGATATTAGTACGAGTTGAATCTTCACTCTCTTTTTTCCTCTTCAACACAGAATTACTGACATCAACATAGGCTGATTTATCTAATTTAATCTTCTGATCAACAATTGAACTACCGTCAAAATTAGGAGAAACATTTACTGATTGGGCACAATTATTCGACTCCACAGAGACATTTGAGGCACAATTCTCCGAACCTGGGGATTCAGGAGAAAGGCAATTCAAACCGTTCTCGCCGCCACCAGTATTCTCCGAGCTCCGACGATTCGATCCATTCGACTCCGGGGACGGCACGTTAAGGTAACCAGAAATTTGAGCAGACTCCGCAGCCAGCAACTCAGAATTTGAAACCCCAGACCCATTCAAGCTCTGATCACCGGAGAAATCCCCATTAATGCCATCACAAAGATGACGTAATTCCACCGAGGTCGACTTGAAAACACTGTAGGGATTTTCCAGGTCCGTCTCGAATCCCGGTTGGCTTTTAAACGATTCAGGTTGAACTTGAATCGGGTCGGCGACGGGATTTATGAGGAGATCATCGAGGTCGGATGAAGGAAGATACAGATCGTCGAAGGAGAAATCGAAATCAATGTCTAAGACGTCGTCGTTTCGGTTGTTATCGTTGTTATAGGGTGAGGTCAGGTGCTCGGAAAAGAACGAAGGATCAAGGGGTGGCATAGAAAGGCCGGAATCAAAATCATTCGTGCCGGTAACGGGCGTCGGATGGTCGGCGACCACCGTCGGATCAGCCATTACAAGGAAGAAGACCACCGGATAGGGTTCAATTCAACGCTTAATTCAGGGTTTAGGTGTTGGAGAGCAGTATAAACATCACGAGGGTGATACATACATTATATACAGAGAGAGAGAGAGAGAGAGAGAGAGATGTACGCGCTCAATACATGCTTTTAAGTCATTTTCCTTTTTAATAGCATGTATGTTTTTAATAATGCTGATAAGGAATAAAATTACATATTATTGATAAATGCGAGTAGGTAAATTTGGTTTGCAAGATTCACTACGTCGAACAAAAAATTACGTAACCAATCTATGAAATTGTTTGCAAGATCCACTATATCGAATAAAGACGATAAATTATGACGATTTCAAAATAGTTATACGATAAGTATTCATTTGACTTTTATCGTTAATTGGTATAATTTATCAAATTAAGAATTTTGGTCGAATAAATAACTGACTTACTATTGGACTCGTCTCTCTGATAAAATTTGGGTATATATTTACAAATTTTCTAAAAAGATAAAATCGAGGACAGTTATAAATGAGAGAATTTTACTTCAATGAGATATATAGATTTACTTTAAATAAGTATTTTAGAGATGCCAATAAATTAATTCCAATTCGAATTAATTATTTGTTCCACAAATAACGATTCCAAGACAAAAAAATTAGGTCAACCACTTACCATTTTGTTGAAGTGTTAATTAATTAATTATTGTATAAATAAATATAGTAAAAAAAAAAAAGTTAGGCATAATGAGGGGACCATCAGCGCGTGACTCTCAAAAATGAGTGATGAGAGTTGTTAAAAGATTCTCTCATGGTGACTCGAAACTTCTCGCTTTACTGTGTGGTTGAAACCTGCCCTTTACGTTACGCATGACTCGGTCCAACCCGTATGGGCCCGACCCGACTTGTTATACCTTAACGGTTTAACCCATTACTAACTGGTTTTGACCCATTTTTCGGTCACTGGATAATGTATTTTAATTGTGATTGGATGCTTTAGATTGAGTCCTGTTTGACGGATTAAAATCAATTTTTTTATAGATTTTGATAAAAATTAATAAATATCGAGTTGAAAAATTGTGGATAATTAAAATAAATTTTTTTGATTTTTATTTAAGATTAAAATCAAATTTTAATTCATAAGGTCGCAATCTTGCTTAAGTTTTTCTAAAAATTAAACGTGTATTTTGGACATACCGTGTACGGGGTATGGAAAAGAACAAATCTGATAAAATTTTGGAAGGATGTTGAACCTTCTTTCATCTTTTTTCTATTTTTAGTTTCTAATTTTCTTTTTCTTTTTAATTTTGAACGATTTTACGTTAGCGATCCAACGGCATTTCACATCAACAGTCCATTATATTAAGTTCATATTTGACAATTATTATTTCAAAATGTTTTATTCTATATACTCATTTTCAACCAAATATTAAAATATTATGCACGTAAATTCAAATATTTTTCCTACTTTTTAACTACACATTCTCTTAAACATTACTGTTCAAAATATTAATTCTATATACTCATTTTCAATCAAACATTAAAATATTATGCACGTAAATTCAAATCTTTTTTCCTACTTTTTAACTACACATTCTCCTAAACATTACTGTTCAAAATATTATTTTTCCTAAATAATAGTTGTCAAACATGGGCTAAATGTCCACTGTTAAATATACCAACAACTCCATACAAAGCAACAAATTATGCATCGAAATTTAAGTTAAGAGTGGCAGTATTGTAACAAAATGAAGTTGGGTGATATAATTGAGATTTCAGTGAAAGTTGGATGACTATAAATGCAATTTACCCTACTTTAACAAATTAATGGTGGGTTTGATTGTTGGAGTAGTATTATTTATGGACATTGTTATGGGTACAAGGAATTTTTATGGACAATGCTATTTGAAATTCGTTTAATAATCAATACAATTTTGCCTAGTTAATGTAGATTAAAATTAAATATTTTATGAAATTCATAATTTTTTAACTATAAATTTCATCAATTTTTATCAAAATTTATTAAAAATTTGATTTTAATTTGCACCGTGATCTAAAGGTGGATATGCCTGATATACTTTGGGGTTATTGCTATGAGGGACAAGGAAGCCTATTGGATAATTGAGAAAGGCCCACTACATCTTCAAGCCCTTTTTGGAACGGGCCATCGTACAAGTTACCATGGACCAACTGAATTGGTCCACATCTAAGCTATCGCTGTTGTGGAATTGAACGAACAATTGAATGTCAATGCTCTCATTTTCGCCACGAGATAATATCTAAAAAAAATCTCACACGTCGGTTAACCAAGGATATACCACTTGAGGGAGGGCTAAATCAATCAGATTCAAACCTGAAAATAATGAATTTTTCTTAAACCTCTAGGTTACCTTACTAAACACGCTAATATCATGCTTCAAGAATTACATCAACAGTGAATAGTAAAGCCAAAAGCGGTCGAGGTTGTGTTATTTCTAATTTTAAGTCGAAGCATCCATGCTAACTTTCTTGAGGTATAAATTCGGAGAGGCACTTGGTTGCATGTGGGTGAGCCCTATGAAGGCGTGTCGTGTTTTGCTCAACTCCCTAGATCCCCACAATCTTGCACCTTCATATACAATCGTTTTTCATTTTCTTGGTAAAAAACGACTGCAAGAATATTATATAAGGTTTTGGGTTCGAAGATTTGCTTAGTATGGTGTGACACAAAGTTTGTGTCGAACCTATGGATGATTCACACCTTATCATTCTAAAGAAGAGTCGATACATTTTATACTTCTAATCATAAGTTTAATGACTATTTATGTTGATCCTAATGAGTTGTTAATGCTTCAAGTGACGCAAATACAAATACACCTAATTTCTTAAGGCCCATTTGACAAAGTTTTTAAATGGTAAAAAATTGCTTCCGAGACTAAGAAATTATTTTTGTACATATCTGGATAATTTTCTAACAGTATTTTGTCGGATTAAAAGAAATTTTAGAAGAAACTAACATAAAGTACCATCATTAGAAAATTCTTCGACAAAAAATAAAAGTAAAAACAGAAACCTACCAATCATGTCCTTATTGTACTAGAAAACAAATGTAAGCACATGGTTTAAGGATCATGCGGTGGGGTTAGTTGTCTATTAAAAGGCAAAGATACCAAGGAATAATTCAGTGCCAGCTTTATATTATATTATAATATCCATATATTAGGCACTATGTTTTCTTGATATTATAAAAAATATAGACTTCATAGATAATTAATGAAAGTTTTTCTTTACAAGTAAAGATTGTACGAATGTGGATGGGAAGTTTTGCATTTTATATGGCATGCCAATACTCTTTTGATGAGGTAATGAATGGATGTGATCTGTTTGCATATTTAAAACATCAAGAATCGTGCCGATGTAACCGGGTGCACATTTTCGACCATCGCTCAGAATTTAAAACTGCAACTATTTTGCTTTCTGATATGTTACTTTAAAGTTTAAACTGAACATGACAACTTATATATCCCTTTTTGAATATCGTCATGAGATGAAATTCTCATATAACAATGATGATTCCTATAGATTTCAAAGTTATGATGAGAGTAGACTTATGAATTGCATAGAGATGTTCTAATCTACAATCAACACTGGAGACAAATTAAAAGTTGTGACTCATTCTTAGCATTGAATATGTTGTCCACAATGATGGCATTAATGACAAAATAATATACAATGGCCTAATCAACTTGGAAGTGCAAGACAAGCACCAGAAGCAAGATTTGAAGACTAGATCATCATCATCATCATCATCATAGATATATGACTAAAGCCAGGATAAACACTAGTAAAATGCTGGAAAAAATCCTGGGCGAGACTTCGACCTAACCGAAATATAGCAAATAGGTCGTCACCTATTTTTAGTTCCATGTACACTTATATTTTTTTAGTGCTAAGGTCCTGGACAGTTTCCATCTATTTGACTACTAAAAAATCACGTGATGATTACATATTTGATTTTTCGAGAGGTAAACTTGTTTTATAGACGGAAACGGAATGAGTCCATTGAGAACTATGTGCTACAAAAAGGAAAGGTCAAAAATCCATAAGCAATGAAGAAAAGGTTGAGGAATTAGTTGAAATTCACGTAAGTTGAAATTTCTCGTAATTTTTTTATCAAAAGTGCACAAATACAAATCAAAATTTACTTGTTCTCCAAGAACACCATGTACCAATTTCCATCTCAAAAGTAAAAAATCTCACCTAAAAATCTTAGCAACAGGATACTTCTGTAGGCTGAATGTTCACAGAAAAGGTACAGAAACATTCATTCGAACATTCAAGATTATTGTTAGCCTAAATAATGAGCAAATGACTCGAATGCCATGCTCACTTGAGTGAAATCATACGAATATTGGAACAGAGCATGTACTCCAGGTAAACTAAAGAAACCAGAAAACCTTGTAGGTAAATATGCCGGAAATTGTCAAGAAAACATGCAGTTATGCATTCCATGGATCTATATCACCATCTCAAACTTCTTGAAGACATTAAATCTCATTGTTATTTCCAGCATAATTCATCCATAGCTGCATAATCAAAAATTAGCCAATCCTTGCTTCATTCTTCAGGCACCACCATCTTCTTCGATATACCAATGGACTCAGTTGAGGCAAACCACCGATTTCCCATGTTATAATAGATCAGAGCTACGATTGTGATCCTAGCTCAGAAGGAATGTAGCTATATGCTTGAAAAGAGCGAATTGGGCATTGTTCTCAAGGAGAAGGGCACAAGGAAAAATGTTATTGTCTTGCCCAGGAGGAGAGATGTCTTTCTACAAGATCATGAGTCGGCGTCTCTTTATAACTTCCTATTTTGTGGTGTGCAATTTCATGGACTGCAGGTAGTGGCTATGATCAGTTCGGTAGTATTTTTGGAGGAGCCTTTTTGGAGGAGCCGTATGGATCTCCAAACTTAACGATATCTAGATTGCTTATTTTCAATACCTATTGTAACACCAGAAGCCCATATAGACACGACAGAATGCTACTTACAACTTGTTTACACTTGCGGTAAAACATGGACTTGGACTGATTGACACCGGAATTGAAGACTCGTTTTATATACACAGATCAAGAACACATGAAGGACACAAGCAATTAAGTAGTTCATTGTAAGAAGCCTAATACCAAAAGATCCACCTATCAAGAACAGCTAACATCACAGAATTGATACGAATAATTGTTAATCCAAACACAGATTTTCACAAATTGAGGAGAAAATGCAGCGTGTCCAGGAAAAGTCAGGATTTACCCAAGTTCAATCATCCCCAGTTGGAAACAGGGTGAGGACTTTCCTCCCATTTCCAGCCCTGGGCGACTCCAAATCCTCGACATACAATGGTGGTGCCACTGAACCAT
Organism: Fraxinus quadrangulata; assembly: GCA_903798255.1. Taxonomy (NCBI): domain Eukaryota; kingdom Viridiplantae; phylum Streptophyta; class Magnoliopsida; order Lamiales; family Oleaceae; genus Fraxinus; species Fraxinus quadrangulata. The sequence continues at coordinate 6,267 of CAIGRB010134886.1, forward strand.
TACTAATATGAACCGGCGCACCCATTCTCTGCACCTGCTGCTGTGATTGCCTTATAAAGGGATGGTCAAATTGCCCGTTTGGCGGTGAGGTCCCAAAATGCCTAAACTGCTGCTGCAGCTGCTGATGGTGGTGCGGCCTTTGCCCTTGCCCCGGACCAACCACGGCCGCCATCTGATGCTGCTGCTGCATTGCGGCCACAGGCATAAAGGGCAAAAAATGGTCGGAATTTGGCCTTCCTGGATGCAAAAAATGTGCCGGCACAGGCGAGCTTGCGAACAAATGGTCTGTAGGATCCACACTAACACTACTCCCACCAACACCACCACTCCCATTACTGGACATTCCCTGCACCCGCTTCAGATAAAGCCTGTATTTCTGCAAATGGCTAGCAACATTCTCTCTTGTAAGTCCATCCACACTCATCAGCTGCATTATAGTCTTGGGCACAGCATTCTTGATCCCCAAATGAATCCAAACAAGCCGTGGCCGCTTCAGGGTCCGAGCCGGCTCATCCGACCCCACACCACCTCCGGCCCCGGCTACTCCACCATCATCACCACCCCCTCCCGACCCAACCAACTCAACCGAGTCGAATTCCGCGGAAGAGTTAGGTTGAGAAGACTGCGCGGTGGTCTGTGGCGGAGGCGGAGTGCTCTGATGGTTGTGATTTGGTGGTGGGTTTCGAATATCAAAAGCCAGTGCTAAATCAGGGGTTATTAGGGTTTGGGATAGAGGCATCAACTCTTCTGGTGATGGCAATTCCTTTTCCCATTTTGCAAACCAATTCGAGTCCTCCTCCCTCATCTTACTCTCAAAATTTTCTTGAATAGGCAGTTTATTGGGAATCAAACACTATATGGGTTGATTTTCTTTTTCAAGATTTTGCCAAGAAACATACCAAAATTCAACGTGGGAAGCAAAACTGTAAATTTGAATGAATTCGCAGAGAATTTTTTTAAGAAAAAATTCTTCTTTCTCCCTCTATCAAGAAAGATACAAGAACTGATTCATTCGTAGACAGAGAGAAGACAAGAGAAAAAATTCTTCTGTGTGTGAGACTGGGTGAGTGTATGGAGGAAGAAGGGGTGGGGTGGGTGATCGAGGTGGATCTTGTTTAGCTTTTAGTATGTCTACTATTTGTTGATTCCCTGTGATTTTTGTGTGTAAAGGTTGCATTTTTTCTTGAGAGTGAGTGTCCACTGCTAAAAAGATTTTTATTTCACAAACCTATACATACAAAAGCTGTATATATATCGTACATACATAATCCACATAAATGTCTTGAAGCGTGGACGACACGCTTGACTCCAATTGGATAAACATGGTTGCATTTTGACATGGAGCGTGTAATACGGCAGAGAAAGTGGGGAAGAAGTACGGCACGGCAGTAATATAGATGAGGTTTTGTATTATACGGAGAATGAAATTTGTGATTAGTTAAAATAAATTAAATCGAAAGGGCGAAAAAAAACGGAAAAGTGTGGAGAAAATGCAAAGTTAGGTCACTTTGTTTGGAATCCTCTTTTGGTTTTAACACTTGACAAGGGAATCTATCAAATGAGTTCTATGGGTGTGTGTGTGGAGTAATTTAAGTTCGCGTTTAGTAGGTTAAACTCGACTTCGACATTGAGTCCATGTTTAGCCACTTCTCGGTAGAAATTAAAATTTTAATTTAAAGTATAGTCAATAATTAATTTTAATCACATATTTTATTTGACTTACAATTTTTCAATCACATATTTGATCAACTTTTATCAAAATCTATTAAAAATCTGATTTTAATCCCCATCAAACAATAGCTTAATTTTTCCAAAAATCAGATAAAATTAATGTAATTTGTGATTGACGAAAGTTGTGGATTCCATAAAATATTTAATTAAAAATAATTTTAAATTTTAATTTAAATTTTAATTAATTTTTTAACTAAACCAAATATAAGCCCCATGACTAATTTATGTAGATAGGTCCTACTAATAGGAGGGAATTTTTGGGTGCTCAATGTGAGTAGTGGGGTGTTTATGCAAATGATAGGATATTAGTGTTGACTTTCATTGAGGATTCCTTGTTTTAATTGCGATTAGAAAGTTAAAAAGTTTGATGCTAATTTGATTAAATGACGTGTGCAAATCAAAATCCAACAAAATAGCAAGGAGTTAAATGGTTTTAAAAATAAGCTAAAACTTAAGGTTAGAAAAATAATTATAATAAATGACATTGATTATTTCAACATGGTAAACATCTAAGTGCTTGTTTGGCTAAGCTTTTAAGTTCTTATAATATGTGGTGAAAATAATCTTACGGGATGTGCAGATAAAATAGAGTTTGATTGTGTTTTTAACAATTGATTGGATGGGGAAAATAAATTATTTTTAAGAATCAATAAATGTTTTTTCAATATTTTTTCTTATTGTTTGGGTTTATGAATCATTTTAAGAATTCACACAAGATTAAAAATAAATAAAAATAAAGAAAATCAACCAAATTGTATAAAAAAAATATTTGATATCCATTATTACAGGAATTTTCACAGTTAATTAATTAAATGTTCAAATAGACATCCTACCAAATTAAGCATCTAAAGTAGATTATTTGAGATATCAATCTCAATAACTTGTATGAACACTCGTGGCATGTACTAAATTGAGTTAGATAAGATCAAGGCCATGTTTGTCTATCCTTTAAAAATATTAAATTGGTTGCTACGGTGTATATCATTTCTCCAACACATATTTATACAATAAAATATTCTACGCACAAATTAATAAAGTTTCTTTACTTTTTAACCATATATTCTCCAAAAAATACTATTCTATAACTCATTATTCCCAAATAAATTGTATCAAACAGGCACTAAGATATAAGTCGAAATATTATTCGCTACTATGTACTATTCAATACTATGTCCCTTTATCTCATGTTTGAATTGAAACTTTTCTCGGAAACTTCAAGAAAATTGAGGTGAAAGGCGGAAAATTCTGAGAAAATGATAGCATCAACGAGAGAGAGAATCATTGAACAAAAGTTTCGAACGCCCTAAGTACTTTACGACTCAGCCAATAGAGACTTGGCTGGTGGCAGCAACGCGACAGCCCCTCTCTCAGGACTTGAGTATTTCTTGTAGATCACCTTCAGTTTGTGATCTGCAGCCATCGAATGGAAGCTAACCAGTAGCTTAGCGCACTCTCTGCACGAAGAATTTAAACGAAGACATATAAATCAACACAAAACTTAAAAAAAGATAGAATTGAAAATAATCAAATATGCAAGAAATGATCTTACATGAGTTGTAGCTCTGAGAAACCCGTGTGCACTTTAAGTGTCTCGGTCCATACAGGCGCCTTATTCAGGGTGCATCTTGCAGCGTAGACTGCTGAGGCAGCAATCATCGATGGACAATGCATGACAGTGGCATAATTCATCATTCCGAGCTCGGCTAGAAAATAGACCATGTTCTCCATCTTATATGGTTCATAGTTGTGTCGAGATATACTTGCATCAGAATCAGGTAAAGAAGCTTTGATGAATCGTACTAGGAACACATAAGGCGTGGGAACTGTTATGTTCCACTCCAATTCACCAAGTATGCGTTTCTCCATGCGCAAGACCTGTTCGTTTGTGTAGGCTCTGTCTGATATGCACACCAAGTCATTGACCTGCAAAAATATTGGTTAGTTCATCAGAATTTTAGTTTCAAATGTATAATTATACCAGTCGAAGAAACTTTAGTAACTACCTCAGGGGCCCAAATTTCTTCGTATTTAGAAGCAATAAGCATCGAGCTTAAGCCTAACAACTGAAGTTCCCTCCTTGATGTTGTCTTTACCGCGAGATAGCGATCAACAATGTTGATAGTCAAGTAAAGAGTCTCTGGCGAAAGCTCGAATTTGTGGTGGACTTGAATCAACCAATCAACCAAAATCGCTCTCATCTTCTCATTTATCTCAGGTTGTGAATCTATATAATCGTGAACCCGACTTTCATTCTGTAAACGCCCGGGAAATTTATTATTCAATCGGTCCAACATAGAGGAACAAAACTAAACGAAGTAGTAGATACCTCAACTAGCTTATAGAACTTGTATATTTCTTCAACATATTCCACAACTGCCAAATCATTATTCACATCTGCAGCATCAATATCAACTATCTGCTCCTTCGACTTATAATTCATCACACAAGCAGCCTGTAAAATGAAATCAAATATGAGAGGGAAATAGAATAAGAAACACTATCAATTAAGGAATCATATGTAACCGAAAAGTCGACCTTGCTTCGAGCAGTGAGAGTTGATGTAAGAGTTGGAGCTTTCTTTTTCAATGACTGTTGTTCAGTCTTTTCCTTATTCACTACGGGCCTTTCCTTCTTAACTTCGTCTGATTCAGAACTAATATCGATTATCTCCTCTGGTTTTGGCTTCGGTTTCGTAGTAGCTTTTTTCTGGGTAGGTTTTTTCACCATAGCTTTTGGCATTGCTCCATCTACTGCAATGCCACCATTGGCATTAACTGCCATTAAATTCTTCTGAAAATCAAAGACACGCAATTAGTGGGCTCAAAATATAAATTATAAAAGCAAGAACACAATTTTTATAAAAATGTAAACCTTGTTGTTTTCAGCTGCTGCAACCTGAGCATTTGCCAGCAATTGCGCACAAAAACTCCTGAAATAGTATAATAGACAAAATTTAAACTACGTTGCTTCTTTAATACCCTCGAGTAGTGTCAAATGAAACGAAAGAGAGAGTATTTAACCTCGTAACAGGGCGACGGATTTGAGGCAATGGCTTGCCTACAATCTCAGGAATAGTAACCCGATTCCCAATGTCACCAAGCGCTCGTCGATTTTTCCTCTCGGCCTCCACGTTCTTCTGCTTATTGGCACCACCGGGGACTACTGCCGCCTCTGTAAATTGAACATGAGAATTAGAAATTTAATATTAAAAAAATCCAAAACAAACTAAACCCTCATCAGGGAGCCAAAAAAAAAAAAAAAAGATTTGACTGATAATTAGAAGAAATAGCCAATGAAGAAACCCCATTGATGCATAAATATATGACGGGATCTCATGAAGAACCCTGATAATTGTAAAATTTCAACTTAATTTTTCACAATTTTTCGAAAAATATGATCAAAATGACAAGAAATCAACATTCATATCTAGAAACTAAAATCAAGAAATAATCAAGAAAATTACCAAGTCATAACATTTACATATAGCCAAGAAATTCCAATAACTGTTCAACTCTTCATCAAAATAACAGAAATCCTAACATCTTCATTGAATAAAGTGGACATTCATCAAAATCGGAAAAAACATCAAAACTCCTCATACCTCTGTTATGTTGTTGAATCGTCTGTCTTGAAGCCATTGCGAGAAAGAAACCTTAACAATTCTTAATCTCCCTCTTCTGGTCCTCTCTCTCTCTCTCTCCCTCTCTCTCTCTCTCTCTCTCCGTAAATCGCACAGGGAAGGAAGGAAGGAGTGAGAATAGACGCTTATTTGAAGCTGCACATTAGGCGCTGCAGACCCAACGGTCTTATTTGTTTTGAAATTGTAGCCGTTGGATCAGTGGGAGGCAATGGCGTTGATTAAGTTTCAATATAATGCCTTTATTGCGCTTTTTGACCGTTCTGTAAATATTATTGTAATTCTTCTCATAATACATCACCATAGTTTTTCGAGTAATGATTTGTAGCTTTATTGGAGTTACAATCCAATCTAGATGATGGCAATGTGGCATTGAATAATAAGTGAAATTTATTTAATTTCACCTTTCAGTTGACCTATCATCTAGTGTCATCAGACTGAAGTTTCAATCTCGATGAAGCTAAATAACACTACTCTAATTTTTCATATGAACTTGCGAGAGAAACCCAATAAATTATTGGCACGTGGAGTACCAACTTGTCACTAGTTTCTTTATCATCGCCTAATATTTTAAATGATATTTTTTAAAAAGAAAATTCGCCCCTGCGTACAAAAAGATTTAAAATCAACAAGTTTTCATTTTACTAATGAGCATGTTTACCAAATAATCCCACAAACTTTAAGTTGTGGGTGTCAAGATTTTTAAGGTGAAATTTAGTTTATTCTGCTCGAAAGTCCACGAGTATTCACTTGACACAATTTTGACCACAAAATAGAGCTTATTCTTAAGCTATAAGCCTCATCCAAACATGTTCTATGCCATTTTCTCCACCCCAAGAATAGGAGTAAACAACCTGGTTAGAGATTTTTTTTTTTTTATCGAACTAGTGTTTAGTTTGCTAAAAAAATGGGACTCATTTCGTATAGAAAAAAGACGTGGGTTTTCAATTTCGGATCAAAATAGACCAACTTTTAATAACCAATTTCCAACTGATGCATCTCAAAATCTACAACAAAGTGGAATCACAATATGTGCATTCAACACAAATAAACATGAATGCTACAAAAACCAAGTCAGCAGCAAAGGACCATCAAATGATTAGAAAAAAATTGTTACAATAAATGATTAGGCAAAACAAAAACCATGCCTAGAAAACATATGAATCATTAGTGGAAGTTTGATTACAATTACAAAAGACATCTCCAAACACAAACAAAAAATGGAAAAATCACACTTGAAAACCTCGCTATACTCTCGCATTAGTACGAAACTCACAAGTTAGTCTAGTTTAAAGTAAAGCATCGTCGTCTGGTCCACCAAGAAAAACCTGCCATTAACAAGTTTATGTTACATTATCGCAAATTATGATGTTTTATGAGAATGGAATTGTATCTGATGTGAAAATAGTGAATATCTGATGAAGATAAAAAAAAAGGCTTAGATGACTTAACAGGAGCTAATGATAAGGAAATCAAAAGCTACTTACGTTGCAGTCGAGAGCGTATTTCCTTGCAAGAATAAGGGCGCCATTTCGTTCTCGCTCAGATTCGAAAACTAGCACAAAAGATTGTCCTTTCCTTGCTTGCCAAAATAATGACTTGGCTGCAGAGTTGCCACCTCCTCTAAATCCACAGAACTGAGGACATGACAAGGTTGTAAGTAATGCAATTCTTAAAAGCGAGTTCTCAGATGTTAGTTCTTTGGATTATCCAAAGTTATAGCCGTCGAAAAAGAAACCAAACTTATTACAAGTCCTTGCAAACATATGCACAATACCCGGGTATCCAACTACATGACCAGCAGCAATGACGAGAGATCCACTAAGCCGCCATCCAATTATTAAAATTGTGCAAGTATCATACCTTTGACGAAATCAATAATGTTGCACATGATGGAGCATGTGAAAACACAAATTTTCTTTTCAATAAATCAGTTAATCCCATCGCCAATACCTTAAGCTTCTAGATTAGTGGTTCGACACTAACCATCATATAAAGAATGTAGGACATGTGAAAACACAAATAAAACATTATGTGGGAAACGAAAAATGTGTTTGTTTGTCAACCCACATTTCTTTAGGTCATTGTACTCATCGAGAACTGGATTAAGACGGCAGCTAGAAGGAATACCTGCATAGATTTGGAATAAGATTCTCTAGCCTTGGTGATCCATCCTCTACTAAGCTTCATCCTCGTTTTTCCAACCTGAAATAAGTGTGCTGAATGCGATGAATAATTCCGTCCATTCATCTGGGAGATAACTACCTGCAGAGCAAAATGTATTAAAATTACAATGAGATAACAGTCCACCAGTACTAACTTTGATTCCCATTTGGCAAAAACTTGATTAACATTGTGCAGATTTTAGGCATATGATTTTCACATTTTATAGAAATTAGTGATCAGCGTTTGAAGCATATTCTATAAGTTCTTTTCTTGAATAATAAAAACTATTCATGTGGTGAAGTGCACTAGCAAGAAACAAGGTCACATACACTGAATTCGTAGTTTGATTTCCTGGAAAGTGTCTCCACGTAGCTCCCTAATTCAGAAGCTGTGGGAAACAGGGAAACAGCTTTTTAGTTTTCTGCCAGCATTGAAAAATTTATAAAGAAGCGTAAGAGTTAAAAACGGAACCTCCTATTATGGTATCAACAATAGCTACAATTGAGAAATGTTGCCAGAGGTAAACAAATCATTAAGCACCAACCTTTATCGATAGGACCATTCGTAGTGATTGATTCTTTTTGGCCAGTTGAGATGATATCAGCCTGCAAAACTCGTCCAACATCTATGGGCTCTGGAGCATAAACAAATTTGTTTGCACCTGGTAAAGATGATTATAGACTTGGTAAGACAAATAAACCTATTGAGACAAAAGGATGATGAAGTGGGAATCCATCACAATTCCTTAATGCAGAAAAGTTTAGGGTATTAACTCATGGTTTTTCAGGCTTGGTACAATCTAGAGGAGTTCCAGATTTTTGAGAAAGAAAATGGGACTTATACAGAAGGAAAAATGATACCTAAAATAGCCTCCCGTCGGCTGCATTCAGAAGACAAACGATACCATTGTATCGAGCATTTCGAAAGGTCTGTTGCTTCATCTGAGCAGGGTTGAATTCGTAAAATTGAACCTAATCTTTCGGGACCACTTAGCTCATATAATCGGGATTTGTTTTCCTCTGCCCTCTTGCTCATTGCCAACTGAAAATGACCAGGAAATAAGTCTTTCAAGTAACAAGAAACTCGTAGTGCAGATATCCTCATTTACTAGTCACACAGAAACAGTCATGCATCTCTTTGAAAGGGAGAGAATTTTTTGGATGGGGTGGACAGAGAAAGTGGGGGCAACAGAAACAAAGACAAGAAGCCTATTATCTAAACTACGACTTTATAAAAGAAGTCTGACTGAAATAATTGAGGAAATTAATGATCAACGTATCGTGAACTTGTTTGAAAATGTGAAGATGTACTTCATTTTCTGAAATCCTTCGCATTCTATCCCATTTTACGTAGCCTAGAGTCCTATTTAAGGACTACTACTTTAGAAGGGTAAAAAACATTGAATCCACGATTGTATCAATATTAACCTTTTTTAATGTACTATTGCAAAAAAAAAAAAAGTGACAAAAGGTGCTGATGGATTTAACTTTTCACAAACAGAAGTCAAAAATAATTCAATTTGCAAAAGATAGCAAAGAAGAGAGAAATAGCAAACCTCTTTTCGAATGTCGAATGAAATTTTACATTTTTCTCTAATTTGAATTCTTAGTTCTCGAAGTTCATGTTCCATGTCCATCACCTACAAATACAAAGAAAATTCTCCTTACAATGAAGAAAAATACTTTAATAGAAAATAAAAAACCATAGGCCAGTAAGGTCATGTTAAAAATTGTACACAAGTAATGAGTTTTTGAAATAGAAAATATAAAACAAAGGTCAAAGACCTAGAATTACCAGTGACAATATATAACCAAATGTACCTAAATGGAAATATAGAAATAGAAAACAAACTAGGGTGTACCTTCCGGGGCTGATGCAATAATTTAATTCTTCTGGCCTCTTGAACCTCCTCAATCAGTTCCTCCATCTCCTAACAGCAAAAAGTAAACCAGTCTAACTTCAGCATTACGTATGAGAAAATAGACCTCAATACTTTGAAACTATGAATTTTAAGCAGCAACAGACTAAAGTTTATGTTGATGCCCTACATAGGAAGGAATTTCCTTCAGCATTGATCATGTACAAGATGCTCTATTGGAAAAAAATCCACTCAAATGGTGTGTGGGTGTGAGCGTGAGTCTGAATGTGAATGTGCGTTCACATGTGTAAGATATTTAAAGTGCGTTTGAGAAAATAAAGATATAAAGCGAATTGCGACCTGCTTCCCTGAAGTTTGAGAGGTTCTTTCTTGTTCATCGAGGGCCTCTCCAATTCTTTGCACAACTGCCCTAGCACTCTCAATTTCAGCACAGGCAAAAGACTTTTCTTGGTTAACCAATTTTTTAGCATCTTCGGAAGCCTGAAAAGCAAAGCAGATTCATTTTTCTGACATACACTGTGAAATCAACAGGGAAACAAATTTATTTATATGAGCGAGTCTGCATGCAGAGAGTGAAAAGAAAATGAAGAGAGTGATAAATCTGCATTACCTGCTTGAGAAAGTTTGCCAACTTTTTTACTTCAAACTTCTCTTGAATTAGCTCTCCTTCTTTTTGAGTCAACTTCACTGCTAAAGCTTCGACCTGCAGAACCGAACCATCCAAACTCAAATAAGTAAAATTGTAATGCATCTTTGCTTGGAAAAGGTTGCAAAGTGCCAAAGGATATCTAACAAGGTGGAAGAAAGAGCTAAATTAATCTTCGATTTGTATTATGTTCAAGAGAATGAAATAAGTTATAAGGTAATGTATTCTTGGGTTTTCCCAATTAATATTAAATGTAGAAATAGCCCATATGATGAACAACTGGCACCAAGGAACTTAAACAAAAATCACTTCAAAAACTTTGGTTTGTAAACAAGATACCAACCATAGAAATAGCTTTTTCCACATCTTCTTTGTTACGTCCCGCCAGTCGTCCTTTCAAACATTCCAATGCATCCCTAAGCTTCTTCAGAAGAACGTGTCCCTCCAACGAAGGCACCTCTCTCAGTTTAGCCTAAATTTTAACAATTCATTGAGTCATCAATTCTTATCCAACGGAAAATGAATCAATAGGAGAAAAGAACCCGAGTTCCTATCTATTTAGCAACTATCTAGATTAAACTACTACATAAACACCGACATTTAGCAGTTAAAGAAGCCGATTTTTGCATATGTGAATTTACAACTTGAACAATACAAATTGAAAAATAGAACTTCATTAAGACCTCTTCAGACAATTTTGCAGCAGCAGATAAATTCTTGTCGAATTTGCTAGCCAAGTCGCGAACTGAAAGCCTCTTGTGCTGCTCTGTTAGCTGGTTTGTTTCTTCAACAACCACCTCCTTCAGGGATGGACCCTTAAAATCCTCTTTCACCTCGTCTAAAATCTCATTATCCGGTCCTAATTTATATTTTGGAAACTGATTAGACACAAAGCTCACATTGACTGACACTGGAAGAACTTCCTGCTCCTGATCCCCGCACTCTGGACTTACCCTCGTCATTGTCCAGTTTTATATTCTGCTTTCCAGGAAAAAAAAACATTTTCTCAGAAACATCAACAAGATATCCAGGATTGAATCGAAAATCAACTTCGAATGGTAATAATTAGTCAATACTAAGATGCATATTCATGCTACTCATCAGTAATCGGATCTATTCACAGAATTACACAATTTGTATATTACAAGAAAAAGAAACAATTGAAATACATCAAAAATGTAATTTCGAAATCTCCAGTGTACTTGAAGGAGAAAAGGATTGAAGAACTGAGCCTAAAAGAAGAAGAAAAAGGCTAACAAATAAATAAAGGAGCATTGGGTAAATCTGTTACAAGAGTATGACTCTTCAACTGCTAACCCTCAAAAGAAAATGAAAAATTTTCAGTTTTTCCATATAATGACTTCTCGGTCTGAAAAAGAAACTTAGTATTTATGAAGAGAAGAAACATTTTTAGCTCAATAATCAAACAAATAACATCAAATTAAACAAATGAAAAGAACAAAAAGGTGACCTTTCACAACCCCAGAATAAGTAATCAAGAAATCTAATTTCTGAGAGAAAATTACAGTGATTGTCAATCTTAAACATGAATTATACTACAAAATTCATATAAACAGAAAAAGACCTAAAATTTACCGTTTCAATTAATATACAGACACAACCTTAAATACATATTTATGAAGGGTGCCTCCAATACAAGTAAGAAAAGAAGATCCCATTCCCCACATAACTAAATCAACAATATAACAGAACTTTCAGAATTTAAATGAACTAAATTCAAGATTTGACAAAAAAAAAGGCTTAATTTTTTGAAAAATTCAGAGGAAAAAAAATGGTAGACAACCAGATAAATATTATGCAAAAAAAAAAAGGTTCAGATGAAGAAAAAAAGCCGCTTACATAATAATGCAAGACAATGCAGAGAATATTACAGTTAGAAATGTTACATGTTGATATGTTCTTCAAATAATTTAGTCTAGAGAGAGAGAGAGAGAGATACATATCGAGAGAAGTGTATGTCTGCTTTTTGAAAAGCAAGGTGAGAACTTAAAAGGAAAAGCTTCTTCCTGTCCTCTCTTCTGGTCCTTCCCTCCCTCCCTATTTTTTCTATGCTCTTTCTTCCGTCTATCCTCTCTCTATATATGTTTTTAAAAGAAAAAACTATTGGCAATGCTGCTTCACTTTAGTTAAATGACCACAATCTCCCTTTCTTTCTCATCTTTTCTTTTTTTTTACCGTTTGATCTTGGTCGTCTCAGGTATAACATATTACTCTTATGTATAACATAAAATTTACCTTTTTTTAAAATGTTATTTGTGTGTGTGACTATTTATCATGTTTGATGCAAAAAAATATCGCTTTTGACTTCTTGCAAGTACCAAAATATATAAATAATTGATGGAGTTCACAAATAATAGTATAAGAATAATCAACAACGAAGTGCATAAAGTTGAAGTTTTCATGCTGACAAGAAATTGTGGGCAATCTTTTTTTTTTTTACTTCCAATTTAAGGAGCAATATGAATGCGAAGAGAAGGTTTGTCATATTGGATGCCACCACTCCACCACAACTTGTTACAAAAAGGCTTCATCTCTCGACAACTCATTCATAATTTGAATTTAAAGAAAAAGTAAAGCTCAAATCAGTTGACAAGTACGAGTTAAAAAAAATTTGTCCATGACGTAACAAAACTCATTTGGAAAAATAAGTCATTCACAGCTCACTTTTGGCATTGTTGTGCATTGGTCAAGTGTATAAATGTTGAGTGATAGTAGGCATTGACGAATTAACATATTTTACATCTCTAAATTTGGACTACGAGATAAATATTTGAGAAATGGTCAATTACATTTTTACTTCATTTATTATTTTCACTCATTTAGCCACTGTTTGACAACCATTATTTTCAAACGAATTTTTTCTACATACTCATTTTCAACAACACATTACACAATAAATATTTTATTCATAAATTTAAAAAATTTTTACTTTTTAACTATACATTCTCCTAAAAATCACTATTCGGAACTCTATATTTTTCAAATAATAATTATCAAACAGAAACTCAGGTTGATCAAATTTTGAGGAATCAACCATTTTATAATGAGCCGATCGATAGGAAGTGAGCTTTGGATAATAAAAGAGTGTTGATATAATCAAGTCTTGTCATGACTTTATTGTGTTAGTTGTGACCAAATGACCAGAACACTTGTCAACTCACGAGTTCGATTCATTACTTGGTTCATGTGTAGTTCAGATTCATATTGAAATGAATCATGGGTCAAATCGAGCTCAATTCTTTTATGAGATAGCTTGTGGATTGACTTGGACTCAACTTGAGATCACACGAGCCAATTCGAGTCGAGCCATTTTGGTTCAATCAATTGCCAACCCTATATTTGTGATGTGAAGGTTAATATTGGCAACTAATTTAGAAAAGAGTGTCAAAAGTCATTTTGGAAGGTGCCCATATGTATTCCTTTTTCACATGTCATTCAGGCAACAGGTTGTGAAAATACTCGAAAGTCATGATAGTAATTTCATAAAAAGGTCGTGGTTCAATAGTAAAAAAGGACACCACGCCCTGTCCCCACTCGCCTTCATTAGGTCCCCCTTTACAGCCCGAAGGCCCTGAACAACGCAATTATCGATGCGTTGAATAGCGCGTGAATGCGTGCGCGTGCGATTGCAATAAACCCGTTTTGGCGGGTCGCGTTTTGCGGTTAGTCTATGATTCAGATTCTGCCTTCTATGTGCTGTTATTTACTGAACTGCCACCGCGTATGGTATCTGGTGTTGCTGCGTTTGTCGTTTTAGGTGAGGTGACACCAAGTACATAGGTGACACGTGCACCGTCACGGTTGAAATAGTGAGGATTTTTACCTAAGATCCGTTTGGCATAACTAATCAGTGTCACGGTGTTAAGCTTTTATTTTGGAATAGGGTCCAGTCGGATTGGTTCGTCAATTGGTTTGCTTGGACATCATTTGGTTAATGGGCTGTTATCTTGTTGTCGCAATCGCAATTTTATTAACAGAATATTATGTAATTTTTATAATAACGATCTAAATTGTCTTATTTCATAAGTTTACGTAAAGTATATTTCTAGTGAAAATTTTGACTAAGATGAGACGTCTGTCCAAAAAACTGTTGTATAGAACAATTCATGCCTCGCTCTAAAAATTTGTTCAATGCATAGTTGTTTTCGACAAACAATTTGGTAAACAATCAAATTATGCATCTAATGTCAGAATCAAATCATATTGATTGGCATCCGAATGCTTTTTGTCAAGTTTATTCTTGACACTAGGCATTAGTAAAATAAATTGTACCATCTTTTACAGCATCGGAATTTTTTCGGACGGTGGGTCCAATAATTTGAGCGATGTCGCCGCCTACTCCATGGGCAAGGGATAATTTTTTTAGAGAAGTCGGAGAGAAATTTGTACAGAAAGGGTGTCGACCTCCAAATCTCACTCTGCAAGGTTTTTTTTTTTTTTAATTAAAAAAAAATAAAAAAACAAAATAAAAAAAAAANTAATATTCTAAGCCAAGCCTTAATTATGAAATCAGATGAGAGATAAATACTTTTAAGACTTAGGGTTCTATCCTCTCATGATTATTCTTAATTAAATAATATTAAGTAAATCCTCTTTCTCATGCTAGACATCCAACCTCCAATGGCACTGTGCCAAGTGCAATTTTATTTCTCTTTTATTATATAATATAATAAGAAATAAGATTGAATTCCACCTAACATAGAATATAGAGAGAGCATGGTGGATCTAATAATGAAATGCTCTAACGATGGTTGGATTAGATATAATTTGGCAATTGACAAAGCTTACTTGAGGGTTCAGATTGTTTAATTACAGCATGTGGGTGGGACCCTGCAATCTATTCCCTTCGTGGCTTGTTTGGTAGGAAAGAGTAATTGAAAAGTACATGACAATATTAAGGGACTATTTGACAAAACTTTCGATAAAATAATTTATTAAATTTTAATAAAAATTGATAAAAATATATGGTTGAAAAATTGATAAAAGCTGTGGAATTTATGAAATGAGTAATTAAAATTAAACCCCTGTTTGGTAGCCATTATTTGAAGAAAACATTGTTTTGAATTGTAAATTTTTTAAGATTGTGTAGTTGAAAATGCATATGCTTATAAAACAATTTTAAAAGAATGAGAAACAAACATGTGCTAAATGTCGACTTTGACATAACTTTTAAGCTATTCCAAATAGCACTAAATAAGAGATAGAAGCTAAAATTATGTCCACACATAATTTATTATTTCAAAATAGATTTTACACCAAAAATGAGGCTCAAACATGCCCTTAGTATGTAATATTAGACATAACATACATGTAAAAAATAAAATATTAACTTCTTTTGTTTCTTAGCTCCAGTTTGTTTTTCATTTTTCATCCATAAAAAATCCATAAAAATGAAAAATTTAATCATTATCCATTACATCAAGCCATCAATTTTTAATTTATATCTCTTGTGTGAGACCCAATAATGATTATATTTTTTATTCTCATTTTATAATAATGTGACCCAAACGGACTCTTAAGTTCAATTATGGTCAAATATACTATTAGAATGGTATATTTTGACATAGATTATTAGATGATATTGACAGCATGACGAAAAATAAAGAAGTTTAAAGTATCGACTTATCACTAAGGTCAACTTACGATTGTTATGTGTCTTGTGTTACGAGGCTATTTTGCAATCCAACCCCTAAAAAAATCAAAGAGCTACACACATGGTTAATATAGCAATTATACGAAATGATCAATTCAAGATCTCATCTACACCAGGGGATCACTCTATCCATTCTGTCTCATAATTTACCTCATAGGTGCCATTTAATCTGTCAGAATCAAATCGTTTAGGTATTATTCTCCCCCAAATGGAAAGTAATTGTTGGGACGAAAAGCTGCTTTTCAACTGCGTATTTAAGCACTCTTGAAAAAATGCTTGTATTTGAAGTTTTTTTAACTTCCATCCGACGTCAAAGTAATGGAATAAGTAGAATATGCCTTCTTTAATCAGCCAACGTCAAGCTGCGACATAAGGACCTCTGAGATTATAAATAAAATTACTTGTTTATTATACTATTTAATATTATCTAATACCATGCGTGAACGTAATTATTAGTCATTGTGTTGGGTGTTAAGCTTTGCAGTTGAAAACGATGGTCGAAGAATTGGACCTTGGAATCTTAAGAATTTCTAGGACCACCCTGCCTGCTTTTTGATGTGGGGTTGGATTGATTTACTAATTACTTATGGTAGTTTGTATAAGCTGCTTAGGACCGCAGAAGGTTTGGACCTCTTTTACGCTCCTTCAAATTAAATGTATTAATTTTGTTATAAATTAAAAGTTTGAATTTATGCAATTCGACCTAACTTCTGCAAGAATTGGACCTCACTAGACCATGACCATCGCTAAATTGGTTGTAACATTTGAATTTTTATTAAGTTTATTCTTATATTATATACTAATATAATAAAAAGTTATAAAAAAAATTAAATATCTTAAATTATCATCATATCACATCGTAGGTCCAAATCTAATTCAACTTGCAGCCCCAAGTATTTTTTGCACCGTTATGCTGGTGGCTGGCCCTTTTGTTGTACGATGTACATCTGCGGCTCCTCCACGGGCTTCTCCATGAGTGATATATAGACGATGGATAAGTTCTTTGTCGGGATTTTGTGACGATCCTAATTGTATTTTGCATGGCATCCTTTTAATCAATATCTACACGGCATTTCTGTATTTGTAAGTTCGTATAAATTGTTCATGTCGAATTAGATACGTTTTCATGTTGGAGGTGCCAGATGGGTCAACGTTAAAAGAGTTACTCGTAATTAAGAACTTATTTTTTAAGTTTTCGTGAGCAATTTTGACCGTGTCTTACATTTTATGTTAAAACTTGACTTGTAAGCTTGTAATAACTATTTGGACACCTCGGACAATTTAATTTTGAATGTAAGCTCAATAATTAGTATGAAATACTTATAAATATCTCGAAATGTGTGAATAAAAATATTTTCAATATTCATAAATAATTTAAGAACACGAGCCAAACATTTTTAAAATAAAAAATTACGGCAAGATATGCATTTGAAATTAAAGTACTAGTAGCTCGCCCCCACGGCATGACGCAGTGGTAAAACATGAGAGTTCTCTACGGAGCATCGAATGTTTGAATCTTTGCAGCAACTGGAAGACAACATTTATGTTGGAAGGCAACATTTAAATATTGGAAGGCAGAGGTCCACAGAGAGAAGAATCGTCGAATGTCCGGTCCAAATATATATAAGTAACGTATCCGGATTAATCGGGTGGCAAACCAAAGGGAAAGACCGCCACTCCTCAGGATTAATCAAGCGAAGTTTGGACACCTGAGTCATTAAAAAAAATGTTTGTCACTGGAGCTCGAAATGCAAATCCTGTATCTGCATCTTCAAGTCCTAAAATTGGATTTGACCCATCAGAGAGTTGCGAAGCTGTCCTTGAGAACATATCTCATAATGTACTTCACTTTGCTTTATCTCTTGTGCAGCTTTGAGAGATTTAATCTTAAAAGAAGCTGTATGTTGAGGTACTTGCTGTATCTCAGAATGGTTAACCTGCGTTTGTAATTTTTTGTACATATTGTTAGACATCTGTACAAAATCTGATAAGAGTACGGACTGGACACATTTAAATGAGGTGTTCAGCCCTTCATAGCGCACAAAAGATCTAACTTGCCTAAGTGCACTTTACAACAGTTGAAATGGAGTTCTTTGACATAGTTATGTAGAATGAAGAAATTTGTATGCCGAAATATATGAATTTGCTCTTATTTGTTCTGATTTTATTATTTCTTCCCAAAACAGCTGAAGGATGCCATTCTTATAGGAGGCCATCCTCTTCTTTCATCCTTGAAAGAGAAAAGTGGTTTCGCATTTAGAAATCAGCTTGAACATATTAATTCGTACAAAATTGTGATTAGAATGATATCTGATCCAGCAATTGCAGAAGTTATGAGTTGATGCTATAAATTTACATCCATTTTACCATCTATCGTCTAAAATGAACACTCTTGAGTTATCCCTTTCATTCCCAATGAATTCGACATTTACATATTACTTGTTGGTGGTAAGTTTCTTCCCTCTCCAAATTAGCACTCGATAAAATAGTTTATATTAAAGAAACGTTGAGTTTTCAGTTTAAATGATTTTCAACTCACCATATGAATAGTCTCAATTACAATGTTAGATTTAGCTTAACTAAGGAGAACCTATGATCATCATGGAAGATAAATAAAGCACATGTTCCTTTTGTTAGGAGATTACTCACTCTGGCACATCTCTGTTCTGAACATATAGAAAACCCCTTAGTTTTGTACAAAACCTACCAAAATACTGATGTTTCTTCTTTATTAATATGACAATGTTTCTTGTCTTTATCAAAAGCTGAGTTCCATAAATTAATCTTATTACTCATGCTCAGAGGACCTCTTCAGCCATCTTGCCACATGTTTCTTTTCTCCTTGGCAACATCTATGATACTTTTCTTATCACGGCCTATAAGTTTATCCCTCTTCTCGCTTCTCTCACGGCTGCATTGACAAAAAATAAAAATAAATATTATGTGCGGAAGCATTAGTTTGTGACATGTGCTTAGCACAAGCTATAGATCTTGTTCACTAGATGCACAGGGGTTCGACATATTATAAGCCTTGATAACTTTATATTTAACTAATGATCGGTTTATCAGGAGCAAAAGCTCATCTAGAGCATGCTAAAACAAGTTGGTCCTTTTCTCCAGCCAGTAGATAATAGCAAATTGCAGGCTAAATTAGTATATCCTAATGTGAATGCTTACGTATCAAAAGGGGATGACGAAAAAGCCCTAAAGTCTCTTTTGTTAATTAAAATTAGCGAGGATCAATCTACTGAATCTTTTACTTCAATTCTAATATCCCTTTTTAGCATTTATGTACATGATATTCAGCAAGATGATGAAGTAGGATTTGTTGTATTTGGAACCAAAGGTATTTTTGAGTGTTCGAATTAGCGTGATGCTAGATGAGGAATTATATTTTTTTGGCCAAATCCTTGCTCACTCTCTATTGTTGTTGCTGGATTTAATTCTCAAGATATGAGTCCTAATTGTTATTTGTGACATTATATGTGTATTATCATCCAATCAAAATCATGGAAATGTTCGTATTTGATTTCATTATTTTTTAGTTCATCAAAATGGAATGTTGAACCTTATAGTTGTATTTTCATTTCGTTTGTTTTTGAATAAATGCAATCATTGAAACACAATTTCAGTTTTCAGATCCAATGTCCTTGATTGATTTGTCTTTTGTCTAGAATATGGATTTGTAGTAATCACTTGTTTGTTCATTATTACTTCTATCTTGTTGTACATGTGATTAAGTATGAGAGTGTAATCCATGAGTTTGATCCTTATTTTAATTATAGAGTCACTCAGGTATGTTTCTAACTCATTGGATTTTCTCGAACGACAGAATTTAATAATTTTACTTATAATCTTTGCTTAAGATTGTCATGGTAAATATATGTTCATCTATTTTGTGTTTTATAAATGATAATTACATGTATCATACTATAGCATCATATGGTAAAAAATCGTTCTTCTGTTTAAACTAATAGGGTAAATATTATTAGCCTATTACAGATTCTGTTAACACTAGCGGGAGAAATATTAAATGTGATATAAAACAAATGTCTGATTCTTGCACTGTGCAAGAAATTGAATCAACTACTAAAGGATTTGGCCGCTGAAGTGTGTGAATTTCAGTATAGTAACTAGCACGAGGATATAGTCTTTGTTATCTCAATAATGTATATATTCATATTTGCCAATCTGCTAAAATGACATGTTTAATCTCACGTGTAGAATTATGCAAGATTTTTTGTTATTAGAAGAGGGAGAAGATACTCTTAGAATTAAAGGGAAGATAGAAACACATGTGATCACTTTCCTCCCAAAAGAAGAAACACATGTGGTATCACTTTTAGCAATTGCTCAAGCAAGTAGGCTTTGACTTGTAAGTAATTGTCTAATTTTGATGGTTCATAGACACTACAAAATCAAGCATTTTTCGATCTTGCGGGTGTTTGACATAAACCCTTTTGACGTGTCTAAGAAGTTTCTGCTCCTTTATGGAAATGAACTAGAGACCATTATAATTTGGTGAACTAGAGGCCATTATAATTTGGTGAAGAGAGATATCAAACTGGGTTAATTTAGTTATTCCTAATTTCTCCTTGTTAGAACCAGATTGAATTTGGCATGCTCTCCTTTTATGTGTGAATCTATGCAGGTCCAATTGTTGTGCATTTGTGGTTCAGCTACTTTGTTTGCTTTAGATAGAGGTGGTTTTGTTGGGATTCATGGAAATGGTGGTCGAGATAACAGAGGCGATGATGCGGCTAAGGGTGGAGAGTCAAAGTCGTGTTCCTAGGTGGTTGGAGTTGTCTATTTTCAGATTATTTTCTTGATTCTTCGTCTTCTTCTTCTTCTTCTTTTCAATTCAATTTTATAGAAAAATTGATTAATAACATAGGCCTCGAATTTTGTTTTTTAAAATTCTTTTTTGAGAATTCTTGAAAGCATGCTTAGTTGTGTTTTCTTTGCCATAAATGAGTTTGTGTTTTGATTTTTTCATTAGTTTTTCTAAATAAATGAACTCTAAACATTTTAATTGTTTGTCGATATTGCAATTGATTAATAAAATGATTGTGATTCCCGATTCATTTATATGTCAATGTGATATCTTGAACTGGGGACTTCACCTCCAGTTTTTGGAAGTAATAAGAAATTGAAAAATGAATACTTTTTGGTTGAGCAGCATATGGATTGTTAGATTTTAAATGTTTAGTTGTTCTATTTCGGATTATTACTATCAAGAGTAAGCACAATAAGCGATATGTGAAGAGATGCTCATTTTGAAGGAGTGTATTTTGTCTTTTTCT
This sequence comes from Fraxinus quadrangulata, assembly GCA_903798255.1. Taxonomy (NCBI): domain Eukaryota; kingdom Viridiplantae; phylum Streptophyta; class Magnoliopsida; order Lamiales; family Oleaceae; genus Fraxinus; species Fraxinus quadrangulata. The sequence goes on from CAIGRB010134886.1 coordinate 27,303, forward strand.
CTTGTATTCGTTATTGAAGCTAAAGAAGGAATTTTATTTTCTTCCTTCACTGCAGTGGGTATTTTTTTCGGAGCAATGACTAGGGCTCTAATTAGGCAAGAGATCTAAAGTGGGCATGTTAGAGGGGCTTTTGTCAGTGCCATCTCTGGTGCTATTTTCTCAATCGAGGTCTTCGAGTCATCAATGCTTTTATGGCAATCAGATGAATTTGGCATTGGATGTATACAGTATTTGCTGACCAACATGCTTTACCTAAAACATCGTCCAATTTTAGATTAGTTGTATTGTCTAATTATTTATCGAACTGCTTAATAGAAATTTTTTATACACGTGATTAATATTATGAAATTGTGTAGATTTATGTGATTGCTAGCCTTTTAAGCAGTAGGCTTGTCCATGAATGCATTGGTCCGGATATGCTTAGTGCTATGCAAAGTTAAGTATGATTCTATTTGATTGGCAAAATATAGGGATTAAACGTTTTGCATAACTTAAAATCTTTTGAAATACCTACGTTTAAATTCTTAAGACATGCTGTTTGTTTTCTAGCTCAATTTATGATATGTATTACGATAAAATAGGTAAAACATGTTAGACTTAGTACTAGTATGTGATCGTGACTTTATATTAAATTCTTTAGGAAATGGCACCACCTACCTATACAAATCTGATGCGTGATTTATTGCGAGCGGTCCAAGAGCTGAGTCAGCAGAATCAAGCACCTCCACCATAAAATGCACCACCACATCAAAATGCACATCCATTTATCCTTGGAACTGTCTCAGTGGTTGAGCAGTTTCATAGGTACAAGCCCCCTACTTTCGACGGTGATTCCGACCCACTGGCTGTTGAGGAGTGGATAAGAAGTCTGGAACGCATATTCCGACACATTACTTGTACGAATGTACAGAAGGTACTATGCATGGAATTTATGTTTGTTGGGACAGCTAGTCACTGGTGGGAATCCATCTCACGTACTAGGACGGAAGAACAGCAGCGTAACCTAACTTGGGAGCAATTTAAAGAGGAAATGATGGCAAAGTACTTTCCACAGGCTTTAAGAGACTTCAAGGAATCAGAGTTTCTGCAGCTTAGACAGGGAAACAGGTCGCTTATTGATTATGAGAGGCAGTTTGAGCAGCACTCAATGTATGCCCCGCACTTGATAGATACAGAAGTTAAGAAAATCAAGAGGTTTGAAAATGGACTACGCCCGGAGATCGGCATGATTATTATGTCTCAT
>CAIGRB010134908.1:0-16942 GCA_903798255.1 Fraxinus quadrangulata
ATTTGAATTCTTCATGACGTAAACATCAAAAGGCTTACTAGGTGAACTATGACTTATAGAAAATCAGGTGGAGCTATGTTCTGATAACCAAAGTGCTATATTTCTGAGTTAAAACACAGTTTTTCATGATAGGTCCAAGTATATAGATGTTAAGTTTCATTTTATTAGGGATATAATTGATAAATATGATATTAAGTTGGTCAAAATACCAACTCAGGTAAATCCTGCAGATACAGAAACCAAGGTAATACCTATAAATAAATTTTCAGATTATTTAAGATTATTGAATCTTGAAGAGGACTAACTTTCTATTTTTGTACAGGTCATAAGAGCAAATGAAGATCTGGACTAAGTTTTAAATCCACATAAATACCGTCTCAAAATGTAGCAAAAGGTGGAGATTGTTGAAGTTGTTTGCTGATTTGGAGCCCACTTATCAATCCATTTTGTCTGGCCCAAATATTGGCTTTGGCCCAATTAATGTACATCAAGAAGAAGTCTCCAGAAGTTGAAAAACTAAGAAAGTGTGAGGACTATTTCTTCAAATAAATGAGACTTTTCAATTAGGTCTTTTGACTTCTCATTTTGATTCACTTTTACATGCGCAGCAGCCATTTTTCTCTTTACTTCTTGTTCTCTGTTTGTAAATTTGATCTCTTAAATCTTTTGTGATTTCTTGTGAGATAGGAGAGTGATTATGAGCTCTTGTGTGAGTTCATGGTTCTTGTTGAGTGAGAAGACTGTTATTGTTGAGTTTCTACAGTTTTAGGGGCTGTATACTTTTAACTTGAGTTTTGCCTTTTTTGGGCGGTTCTAGTGGATTTGAGCTTATTCCTAAGCGGGGATTAGGTGTTAGAAGTGGTCGACGAACCTCGGGACCTTTAGGCCGAAACTTCTTGTGTTCATTCTTGTTATTTCTGTTGATTTATTTTTCCTATTTTACTTACAAATCGAAACCACAGGATTAGGCGTTAGAAGCGGTCGCCGAACTTCAGGGCCTTTGGCCCGAAAAATCTTGTGTTGATTCTTGTTATTTTTGTTGATTTCTTTTCTGTGTTTACTTACAAATCGAAACCACAAACTCGTTGGGACCAACAGTGCAAAAGGAAACCAAAAAACTTCTGGATTACACTCTAAAGGAAATAGCAAGATTGACTTATTTGAAATGGTGAAATCCGTGATTTCTCTTTTTCTATAAAAAGTGTTGACCCCGAAAAATGATCTAAACATGTGGCCAACAAAATACTTTCATGTAAGTCCCTTTCTGCACGTAGTAACACACCGTTAGTCGCTCATGGCCTTTTTCGGTGGGGGTGGAAGCGTCCGCGAACACTCCGACAACCAAATTAGTGAGTTGACAGATCAAAATTGGGACATCTAGTGGTGGTCACCAGAACGTGGTTTTGTTTTAGTAGTGGTGTGTGTGGACAGTTAATGTAAAATGTTTCAACCTCTTCCTATAGTGCAAGTGTGGGCATTCCCACCTCTTGACAGTGGTCCTATCAAATTGACTCTCCATTTTGCAAATGGCCATGGGCTTAATATGATCGTGAGCTCTCGCGACGGCTGCCTTTGCACGTTGGAGAAATGTTTTCACTTGCCACACTTGTGCACAAACTGTATCGAATTCTTTTTTGAAGTAAGCCACTAGTACCCCTACCTAAGCACCTTGTGTGCCAGTGCTGGTCCTCCTGAATGATTGCCACAAACTCTCTCATGTATTTCTCTTAGAATATAGTCCATTTCTTCCTCTCCCGCGCACCGAAGGAAAGGGAATGAGAAACCCCGCTTATACATCACACCATCCTGTATAGTGAAATGGATTGCCCTTCTCCTAAGCCGATGAGCCTCAAATTTGTCGCTAGGCAAAGTCTGTTCTTTGAGGAATGCGATAATGGGTTGCATCCAAGACGGGGTGCCCTCGATCCACATCACCTCTTCTCTTACCAAGATTGAGGGTTTAGTTAAGTGCTCAATCGGGACGACCTTGAGGAGTTCTGAATCCTTGCTGCTAGCCAACTTCGCTAGAGTATTGGCATGGGTATTCTCAAGATGGGGATTTGCGTTAATTCAAATCTTTTAAAGTTGGGGAGGAAGTTCATGACCAATTTGAGGTATGCTGCCATACTTTTATCTTTAGCTGAGAAGTTCCCATTGAATTGGCTTACTACCAATTGAGAAATACTATTGAGTAGCAATCTCCTTACTTGCGTTTCTTTTACCAAGTGGAGGCCGGCTAGGAACGCCTCATATTCAGCCCCATTGTTTTATGCCTTGAATTCGAACATTACAGCTTAATTCAACATATGACCTTCGGAGCTTTCCAACACCACTCTGGCCCCCGAACTGGCTTTCCCCGACGATTTGTCAACAAAGAGATTCCAGGTGGGAGGTTCCGCATATTTACGTCCATTTCAAGAGCCTTGGCAAATTCGGTAACAAAGTGAGCCAGAGCTTGACCTTTAATCGAGGTCCTCGATTTATACATTATATCGAACTCGTGAGCTCAACTGCCCATTATAACACTCTCTCCCTAAGGCGTCTGGCTTCCGAAGGACTTGCTTAAGTGGGAAGTTCATTAGTACATTAATGTGCTTAGAAGTATGCCCTTAAATTTCAAGATGTAGTGACCAAGGCAAAGGTGAGCTTCTCCATGTCCGAGTAACTTACCCCCACTGGTAATAAGGCCTTGCTTCTGTAATAAATGGGCAATTGGTGTGTATCACCTTTCCTTATAAGAAACGAACTGACAGCATTGTCAAATACAACTAAATAGAGCAACAAGGGCTTGTCCGCCTTAGGTTTGGATAAGAAGGGGGCTGTCCGAGGTGAATTTTCAGCGCCTGGAATGCCTCTTCACACTCCGATATCCATATGAACCGCTTTCCCCCCTTTGAGAATCTTAAAGAAGGGAAGACAGTTGTCTGTGGCCTTCGAGATAAAACGATTGAGTGCTGCCACACTGCAAGTAAGTCTTTGCACCTTTTTGGGCTTCTGTGGCGATCTTATTTCGATTAAAACCTTGATTTTTTCTGGACTTTCCTCAATTCCTCTCTGATTTACAGCATACCTAAGGAACTTCTTGGAAGTCACACCGAATGCACATTTGAGTGGATTTAACCTCATCCTGTATCTTTTCAGGATTTGGAAGACAGCATCCAAGTGATTTATATGATCCTTTGCTTGGAGGCTTTTCACCAACATGTCATCCATGTAGACTTCCATCGTTTTGCCAATATACTCAGTGAACATCTTGTTCACCAACCTTTGGTAGGTTGCCCCAGCATTTTTCAATCCGAAGGGCATCACCTTATAACAATCCAGTATTCTATCCGTAATAAAAGAAATCATGTCCTCATCCGCAGGGTGCATGGGGATTTGGTTATAATCTGAATAGACATCCATGAAACTCAGTAATTCGTGCCCTACGGTAGAGTCTACTAGATGGTCTATCCTAGGAAGCGAAAAACTATAATTTGGATAGGTCTGATTGAGGTTGGAGAAGTTAATGCATACTCTCCATTTACCATTGTATTTCTTTATCAACACAGGTTTGGATATCCACTTCGGATAGGTGACCTCTATAATGAAACCGTTTTTTATCAACCTTTCGACCTCCTCCTTCAAGGCTTCGTACCTCTCCGTATTGAATGTTTTTCTCTTTTGTCTATTTGGGGCTTGGTTTAGATCAACCCTTAAGTGGTGGTAGTTGTCCTTTGGGTATATTCCTATCATATCCTCATGTTTCTATGCAAGGACGTCAAAGTTCCTCCGCAGAAAATTCTTCAGCTCTTCTTTCACTTCATCTTTCAAATCCTTTCCTACCAGCAGAATTTTACAGATGTCTTGAGAGTCCACAAAAAACTCTCTAGCTCCTTCGTTAGGTCGGTTTGTGACTCTGACTCGATGATTTGGGGGTCCAATTCGTCCAAAGCAGCTTCTACAGGAAGACCTTTTTCAAGGGCTTACGCCATCTCGACATCTTCCCCTTGTATAGGGATCTGCCATTCTTCAGGGATGTCAATCATTTCGGTGTCTAAAATTACCCTATTGACTCCCTGGGGCTTGGCCTTTCTTAAAGAGTTGAGGTAACATTCCCTTGATCTCATCTGATCTCTGCAGACAATGGCTATTTCCCGTTCGGTTGGAAACTTCATGCACAAATGATGGTTGAAGGTCATGGCCCAGAGCTCCTTCAAGGCTGATCTTCTTAGTACTCCATGATACGCTGATTGGTGGTCAACTACCAAGAATTTCATGAAGTGGTTAGCAACAAGAGGTTGCGCCCCCATTTCAACAGCCAGAGTGATCCCTCATCTTGGAATAATACTATCCCCAATAAACCCATACAAGGAGGAGGTCATAGGAGTGAGTTCGTGATTCACCACCATCTTGTCATAGGTGGAACCAAACAAAATGTTCACCGAACTGTTATTATCTACAAGCATGCGTTTTAGTCCATTTCTTGCCACCATGACTCTTATTACTAATGCGTCGCAGTGAGGGTAATGTATGCCCACCGCGTCTTCCTGAGTGAATGTGACGGCCTTTACAGGTCTCATCCCTTGCTACCGGTTCACTATATAGCTAGCCAAAGGCGGGTCCTTAGCTTCCCATGTGTAATTCTTCTATGCATTTCGAGATTCACCTTCAACAGTGGTCCCCCAATAATTGTATCGATTTTTCGGATGGGCAGGGTATTAGTTGCGATGGGATGATCCCTCCTAGGTCGCTACCTACCCTTAGGCCTATCCTGATCATCATTCACGCTATGCTGAGGTGAATGTCGCCTCGTCTCGCCTATCCTAGGTGAGTTCGACCTTGCAGCACCGTCCTGAGGGTGGCCTTCTCTCATGTTGTGGGGATTGCTTCTTTCAGTGGAATGGGGGGCCTCCTGGTATTCGCTCGTGTCATGTGTATAGAAATGATGGAAAGTACAGTAGGGTCGCACCTCATCGGGGGCCTATTTCTAGGCCCTCCTCATTTTCCCTATTTCTAGGGTTAGAGGGTTTCCTAGATGTTCCAGCTCCAACATTATCGTCGGACCCAACATTTTCACAAGCTAATGTAGCTACAGCGTTCAGAATTGTCGTGGCCAGTGCCTGTCCCGAAGTGGGGGCTACGGTATGCCCAGCTTGGGTCCATTATTGGTTTAACAAATGCAACGTAGGTTCTCTCCCATCTACTTTTGGGATGGAGGAGTCCTATTGTCACCCTATTTCGATGATCAACCATCTCCTCATTGACAATCTTAACTCTCATTATCTCTACCAGCTCGTCATACGTGCTAGGGTTTTTTCTTTGGACGTCCCTCCAAAATAGTGTGTTCATGTTCAGTCCTCCTTTTAGAGCTGAGAGGGCTGATTTGTCCATAATTTGCTCGCAATAAGTTATTTAATCGGTAAAGCAAGCTAGGTAACTTTCCAATGTTTCTCCTGCTATTTATCTCATATCTTAAAGGCGCTGGATCGATGCTTCTCTACTTTTTAGACAAATATTAGTTTAGAAATGCCTTTTTGAGGTCAGGCCAGCTCTTGATGCTGAGTAACGTTAGCCAGCCATACTACACTTCAGCTGCTCTACCCAACGTTAAGTGAAAAGCTCTGCATTTCAAAGTCGGTGATGCATCTCTGAGACTCATCTATGTTTTATATTTTTTGAGGTGTTTTTCTAGGTCACATTTTCTCTCATATTTAGGAATTTTGGGGTACACGAATTTATGATGCATGGGAAAATCACGTAGTTATTTGGAGAATGGAAGGTTATCGTCATCATCGTCGAGCTCATAGGACCTACATGGTCCAAGATAATCATTCTCATCTACCAAGTAACAAAGCGAGGGTTAGGACATCCTTCCTTGATTTCCCCGGCTCATCAGTTCTCACCTCTCTCACCTGTTCCTAGGTAGGGGAACTGAGCTATTTGGCTTTGTGCTCGTTCTTGTGGTCGAGCTGTTTGATGAGTGGATTGATTTCCATTCGTAGGCATTCGTCCGATCCAATCAAACACACTTACGGACCTTTGTGGCTGTTCTTCATAATCTGAGGAAAAATTGTCCTCTCCGACCTGAGTGTTATCGACAGGTCGCTCGGAGGCGTAGTTGTAGGAGACATCTACCCCCACTTCTCTTTCAATTACAGCCTCTCTTCCTTATTGATTTGAATAGGTTCTGTGGCTCTATCCCAATTCTGCCTGGCGTGGGTCGTGAGCTGATTGTGGGGTACTCTGAGGTATTTGGAAGCCTCTTTGGTTCTGGACTAGCATGAGGAGTTCATGCATAGCTATATTTTGGGCTGCAATGCTTCTCATGTTGGTAGCCATATGAGCAATCTCAACAATTAATCGTGCCGCAGTTCTTCTGCCCCTACGATGGCGGTGGTGAGGCCTTTGGTGAGTGACATTGTTTTGGAAGATCTCTTCTTTAGAGACCTCTCTTACTCTCTTTGGATTTATATCTTCGTTACTTGAACTCATTGTTTTTGGACTTGCACACTTTCTTTCAAGAGATAATTAATAAAACTCCAACCTTTTTCCTTAAGGCATCTGCTTGTTCTTTATTCAAGAACACCTCTTTTTTCAAGGGGGAGGCCAGGTGAATATTTCGGTAAGCTTTTTCTTTGTGGGGATGTTCGTGGTTATAGTAACGATTTTTCACAGATGACGCCAATCTGTTGACCTCGAAAAATGACCCAAGCACGTGATCAACAAAATACTTCCATTTAAGTTCTTTCCTGCACATAGTAATACACCGTTAGTCGCTTGTGGCCTTTTTCGGTGGAGGTGGAAGCGGCCACGAGCACTCCGACGATCAAATTAGTGAGTTGATAGATCGGAACTTGGACGTCCAGTGGTGGTCATCAAAACATGGTTTTATTTTAATGGTGGCGTGTGTGGACAGATAATGTATAAGTGTCTCATTTTTTCTCTCTTTTCAGGGACCAACCCTTTCTTATAGTGCAAGTGTGGGTATTTATAGGAAAAAGGGGAATAAGAGAAAATTCGTTGGATGTGAAACACATGGTCTTGAATCTAAAGCAGACCATCTTCTCGTAGGTGTCAATCCGTCAATCCATAGGTAGGCGATTCATTTAATGCTACCTGACATCGTAAGGCGTGACTTGATATTTTGGAATCTGCCATACGTCTCATCAATCACTCCTAAAAATTTGGTTCTTGAGATCTTTCCATAAAAGATCTTCTAGTACACAGGGTTGAAGTGGAGCAATTATGGCAGAGTGATAATCGCGTTTTGGATGTCATCACTTCGGACTTAGTTTCGATTGCGACTAAGTGATGCAGAGTGCAGGTCTTTACATCTGCCAAGTGGCAGATGAAATCAGTTCGTCCGCCGTATGGTGAGACGAATTCAGTTCGTCCGATATTGGCGGAGGTGAAATTAGTTCGTCACAACGTAGAGGATTAATCCAGTTCATTCGCCATGTGGCGGTTGTATTCAATTCATCCCCTGACGTGGCAATGCCGTGGGTGATGATTTGGAAAAACCCGTAACAAAGAGAATTTAGGTTCTCCATTATAGCTAAGATATATGATATTTGTTAGGTGGATGCTAACTTCATGATTTGGCTTCCAAATTTCTACTTGTCCTCTTAATTATTTATACTTCCTTGGCAGAGCACGTGCACAATTGGAAGATGATGTACCTCCTTGTGAAGCTGAAATGGAGCACTAGAAAACCTACTTGGCCATCATGGATTCAAAAGAAAGACAATATCTGCAGCAGTACTCTAATTATAAGGTATCTTGTTCGGAGCTTCTTGTTGTCAACCATCAGAATTCTAATTTCTTCCATTTCGGTTAATGTGTTCACTGGGAAGAAAAGTTTGTGAAAAAATCTTTGATGAGTAAAAGATTTGATAATATATTAGCTGGCACTTTAGTGCACAGATTATGTAATAACTAAATACATCAAATAGATTTAGTTTTGCACGTTGCATTTTTGTAATTCTATTGTGCGCAATTTCTTATTTTATCCTTCCTTTTCCGGATAATTGAAAGATTATGTTTCACATTTACTGTAATTGACAGATTATTTACATAGTTTTTTCAACCGAGTTCTGGTGAATTGCTTTTTGATTCTATAGTTTATTGATATAAGAGTGTACCAATTTGGATTCTTTTGTTTGTAATTTTTACCTATTTTTTATATTTATTGTGATTTAGGGGGTGAAGGTCTAACTTGAAGTTTGAAAAGTCAGAAAAAAGTGCAAAAGAATGAGTGAAATTGTGGAGGGAACTGATCGTCCTTCTACATCTTCAATAACGTCCTTGGAATCAATAAAGACCAGTGGTAATGCTGGTTTCGATGCCAGTCGAATTGCAGAAGTGAAAGCATGGCTCATTTCCCAATTTGATGTAGCGGGGAAAGATCTACCTGATTTCGAGTACACCTCACGGAGCATTGCTCATTTACACAAGATTGTCGCTCTCTCCCAAGCCAAAACCCAGGCTGCCACTATAGTCGAACGTCAAAAAGCCACAGAGTATCGCTCCCAAGGTCCTACTGTCTACTCTAATATTAAAAAATACACGTATCTAGATTATTGTCTTTTTCGTATGGTTTCATTTGCATTAAGTTATTCTCATTCTCATTTTCACAACTTGTTCTCATAAGCCAAAACTGATGTTTATCGTAAACTCATTTGGATTTTGTATTGGGGTGTTCACAATATTTTGTAATTGATAGCTGCGAGGATAAGAGAGATATTGGAGCATGTGGGGTTGGTGCAAGATAGTTTACCATCAAATGTGGTCTCATCTGCACAAGTTCTTGCCAATGTGGCAAATCTATTGAATATTAGAGATACCGAGCTAAGCAGGTGAGTTTTGTCCTTGTATTTTAGACTGCAATTATTTATGTTTCTACTGGCTTATGGGAAAAAAATGTTCTAGTTTTCTTGTAGCAATGGCTGATTTGTCCCTGAGAAAAACTGCAGTAGAAGAGAAGAGGGCTAAAGTGCAAAAGGAGTCCAAAGAACTTCTCGATTATACTCGAAAGGCAATAGCAAGACTGACCTATTTGAAACGGTGAAATCCAACGATTTCTCTTTTTCTATAAAGAGAATTTAGGTTCTCCATTATAGCTAAGATATATTATATTTGTTGGGTGGATGCTAACTTCATGATTTGGCTTCCATCTTGTCCTCTTAATTATTTATACTTTCTTGGCAGAGCACTTGCACAATTGGAAGAAGATGTACCTCCTTGTGAAGCTCAAATGGAGCACTGGAAAACCAACTTGGCCATCATGGATTCAAAAGAAAGACAATATCTGCAACAGCACTCTAATTATAAGGCATCTTGTTGTGAACTTCTTGTTGTCAACCATCATAACTCTAATTTCTTCCATTTCGGTTTAATGTGTTCACTGGGAAGAGAAGTTTGTGAAAAATTCTTTGACGAGAAAAAGATTTGATAATATATTAGTTGGCACGTCAGTGCCAGATTATGTAATTATTAATGTATTTTTAACAGTATCTAACTAAATACATCAAATGGATTTAGTTTTACATAGTGCATTGTTGTAATTCTTTTGTGCACTAATCGTTACAACTGGTGGACACAGGCCATGCTCAATCGCGTGGGATACAGCCCTGAGATAAGTCACGGAGTTTTGGTAGAAATGGCAGAGCATAGGAAGGATCTGGAAAAGAAAACAAAACCGATTCTCGAAACCCTTAGAAGCTACCAAGATTTGCCTCCTGTAGCGTCCTCTTCTTGCTAACAATCTGCCATTTTTTGCTCCTCAGTTATCGAGAGAAAAATTGATTTTGGGTCTCATTTTTTACAGGATAAAGCTTTGGCTGCATTGGCAATTGTGGACAAGAAAAGGCAGTATGCTGCTGCTGAGAAGTACCTTGAAGACGTTTTGCAGTCTGCTCTTGATTCGAACAATTGATTTAGTGACACCTTCCTGTCTTCTGCTCTTCTTTTCGTATAACTGAGCACGAGTTCTCATTTTGAGATTATCTCTTTGATTAATGCACCTTCGTGGGAACAACTTGTTGCAAATGATGTTTGCACGAATGTCTATTTTTTGTTGTTTAAATATTTGAGCCTTGAGTAGTTTCTTGAGAGAAGGCTGATTGAATTCCTTGTGTTCCGACATGAATTGACATGATAAACGGTACGAACAACAATTCCAAACATTGACGATTTTATCATTTCTGTAAGATCGATCTTTAAGCTGAACAAATAAAAAATAATCCAATCATTGGAAAACATAGATTAGTTTTATCCCTTTCTGTACTAAAATTTATTAACGTGCTGCAGCAGGGCAACCTTTCTACCTCAAACCAGAGGCATGATAAATATCTTGTTCATCAATAAAAACGAGATTGGGATGATCAGTTCTTTCGAGCCAAAGCTGCTGCTATACCACCTACTATAAGTCCGACTGCAGTTGCTGTAATGCCGATGCCAATAACACCATCTGTACCGTATTAAGCACGGTTGGTCAGTTCTAACAAGGTCGAAAAATACAAAAGCTTTGAATGACAATTCAGGTTGCTCTTACCTTTGGTTATTCGATCTTCAACCGTCTTCTTCAGGGTCATAGCTTGTCTCCAATCAGGTGCGATCTATGCATACAAGAAACTAAAAATTATTTGAGGAAAAAAAACAGAAGTGGGAGAAAAATCATATTAAATGGTATATCTCAAAAGAAAACGACAAAACTGTCTCCAATTTGCCCAATCTACAAAATGAAGCAGACGACAATTATTTAAGCACAAAATGGCAGAAAGGAACTTATACAATGTACAATCTCCAATTACTAGTAATTTACGGGGATAAAAGTAATGAAAAAAGAAATTAAAGAGAGCAACGGCAGCATAAAAACTAAAAGGTGGAAACAAACCTCCAAACATTGGTCTAGGAGCTCCCTGCACCTTGAATATTCACCGCTTCTGTAATATCCAAAAGCAAGCAGGTAGAGCTTCTCTCTCTTTTGCAATGGACTATTATCGTTGGCTAGTGAAGCTGTCAACAAATGGAATGTTTTCTAGTTAATGCTTTGATATACTCTTAGGGCCCATTTGACACGACTTTTTATAAGTCAAAAGGAGCTTGCTTTTGGACCCCTTTGGCTAATTTTATGAAATCGTTTCTTTTAGCTAGAAAAACTTTTAAAGGATTCCGGAGGGTCCAATGTAATTTTCTCTAAAAGCACTTCTGGAAGATTAGTTTCCAAACAAAATTTAAGGTAGCTTCCTTAGGAAGCTCCTCTACAGAAAGCAAAAACAAATATTACCAATTTACAAAATCAATCCTTCAATATAAGACGACAAAAGAAAATTACATCAAGAAAAATTTCAAGAATCAAAAAAGAAAAACACGCTGATCTTATATAGATTTATGAGGTGCCTCTTAAAAAGTTGAAAGATGCTTTAAAGCATGAATTTGATTGATCTAGTTTTCACCTTCGAGCATGGCCATTCCCCGTTGCAAGTCTTCTGGTTGTTTAGAATGAACAAGAGCCCACGATAAGCGCATAATGCTTTCACTCTTCCTTTCATCAGAATCATCTTTCGAAGCTTCTGCAACTTCTCTCTCACAGCCCTGTCAACGATATAGGTTAAAAAGAGAGAATCTAACAAAGGTTCAAATGGCAGATCAAGAACAACCTGAATAATATGCCAAACCTTTCATATGTTTCGAAAGTTTTCAAATATTCAACACTCCTGAATCAATGTTAGGACGCAATAGATTTGGACTACTCAGTAGGAGAAACTTCACCAAGGCATTCTGGACCTTTAGCAGTGATCCCAGATTTGTTCTACAGATTATGTTGTTAGGATGTGGGTGTTAACCCATTGATTTAGGCCCTCACATCGGTAAATTAGATTTAATCTAATATCCAGAGATCATCATATCATCTAAAATAATCTTTAGAACACATTCCAACGAAGTAGGTCTAGCAATCGAGAGTATATTTTAAGATAACTAGGAGTTTCGTTCAACAAAAAATAGTGAACATTGACCCCCGAATCTCGCAATTACAGAAGTATTATTTATAAATATAATTAACTAATTAAGTTATCAGCTGTGAAGACAGACATAATAGTGCTTAACATATACCATCGACAGTCACCTTAGTTCATAAACCTATATGAATACTATCTGATAAACTACTACCGGCCTACAGCTCTGGACGTCATGTTCAAATAACACCCTTGTTGATGCAAAGTGCAAGAACAAAGAACTTCCAAATATACATTCAAGCATAGAAAAACACCTTATCAGCATTTAAGAAGTCTAGGCTGGCATTCCAAATGAAAGAATACCTCAAAACCAACACCACCATTTCAAATAAACGTGAAAAAAGGGGATACTCCCACAAAAAAATTTAGCCAATGGCCACATAAAATGTGACTTTTAATTCGTTGAAAGCCTCGACTGTAGAAAATATGATTTGTCCCTTTCACACTTGTATGAATATGGAGGACCATGGCAATCATTACAAGTTCACTTTCATTCTTCCCTGAAAATCTCAATTTTTGCCCCAATAAATAGGACTTAGTTTGTTGTTGTGACTCAAATCATCACTCCACCAGCCCTTGGGAGTTAGATACACCCAATCCTCAAAAATCGTCCCAGAACTTGATGAGATTCGTACAAGACCTCAAAATACCTCCCAAAAAGCACTACCAACACCTAAAAATACCATCTCAATCTCAATCACACTAAATCAAAAGGATCACCTCAAATCTACAGCCTCAAATTCGAACTTTTCCACCATCAAAGATTCACCTGCCATTACCAAACTTAGAATGCAGTGCATGAAGACACATCAAATTCTTCAGAACTCAAACCTAAAAACCATTTAAAGAATTAACAGAACTATCATATCTGAAGGAACCAATTATCAATCCCATTCAACCAAATCTACCTTTAATACTTTAAACCCATCAAAACTGCAATATTAAACTCCAAAAGCCTTTAAATTAAATATCAATTTACTCAAGAAATTTCAATTTTTAGACCAGGTACAGAAAACCCATATCAAGGCAAAGCGAAAGAAAAAATATCCCCCAATCGAGCTTGTCAAAACCAAAAAAAGAAATTTCTATTTCTTAGACATTATTTTAGACATTATCGTATCAAATTTGGTACAACGAAAAAACAGAGATCCTTACGAGAATGACGTCAGGAGTGGACCACGGGATGTGGTCGCCACCGCTGAAGAAGTTGGCGACGGACTCAAAGAATTGAGAAACTTTCGCCTCCATAGAGAATCAAATTAACGAAAATGAATTCAAGAAATGGAAAGCGAAATGTGGGCTCGCAATTATGTATTTTCAATCAAATTAACGAAAATGAATTCAAGAAATGGAAAGCGAATTGTGGGCTCGCAATTAAGTATATTCCGGAACGAGAAATTCGAAATCCATCTCTTCAGCAAGGTACAACGAGAAAACAAAAAAATATCAGATCATGATATTTGATACATGTTGATACCAAGGTACAACAACAAATTAAGAAACACAATTTAACGAAATAATACAGATATCATATAACGAAATAAAACAAATATCATGTAATATGAAAATCATAAAACACGAAACAATATATTACAAATCTACAAAAATAATTGAAAAAATCGTGGTTCACAATATTTTGTACATGTTAATGCGAAACACACATATTACGTTCGAATGAACCAATGTTCAACATGTGGAACTGTCACGTGTCAAGAAAAACTGACCTCAACTGTTGGGTCTCAACAGTTCATATGTCGATATTTTTCCATCTGCCGAGAATTACATCTAGACAGTTCACCGCTATGCCATTTCTCTAGTGAACTGTCGAGAAATCTACTTTTGACCTTTAAGTAAATAGGTATTATTCAAGAGCTAATTTCATTCATAAATGCAGAACAAATTTGACATTTTCCTCGTAAATATACTCATCTTGTAAATACAGAAATTCTAATTCCTCCCAATACTTGTAATAATGCAAAGGCTAACTAATGTAATCAATTCAATAACACTTCCAAATTTAAATAACGAGCATAATTCCCAATAATCTAGTCCAATTTCTTGCAATGCATGAATTTCAATTTATACTTGATTATAGGCACTTTACCACGATTGTTTTTATGCTGCTCATTTATGTTTCGATAATTAGGAGATAAAATTTAGAATTACAAAAGTGTAGTAGAATCATTTTTACTATGTGCATTCCTAATAACCAGTTACAAAAGAACAATCAACAAGAGAATAAAAAATCTTAAGTATAGCGTTTAGCCCCCTCTCACTCAACACTCAATTTTCGTATGCTATAATTCTTTTCTTTTCCTTCAATTTATATAGCAAGTAAAGTATTACAATCATCTGATCAAATCGGCCAGTTCTTTCCACATAGTAGGAGCCAAATCGACAACGAAAATCAAGACAATATTATAAAGCAAATACAAGACAAGATAATCAATGAAACTTCTTCCACATTATAGCATCGACTCTATAAAAACAAGCAAATGTAAGGTACATTATTAATATAGCCGATCGTGAAACTACCTCTACTTCTTAATTCAAAAATCATAAAGTAATACCCAATTTACCTACAAGTCAAAAGACATTTTCACTTGGAAGACTAAACATAATCACCATTGAGAAGGTAAAAATACATGATCCTGTAATACATAATCACCACCTCTATTTTGAATTTTGACGAAGTTTCCAAACTAAATCTCACATATAACAAACACAATTCACAAAACAAATATCCAAAGCAAATTTACAAATCACATATTGACAAAAGCACAAATTCAAGAGAGCATCAAAATGACCAACAGGTTACAGAAGCAGACAGATTCAACCATTCAAAAATCACAAATTTATCGGTTCTAAGATTCATAACATCATTTATTCACTGTTCACAGGCTCAAATATAAATTACTGGAAATGAGTCATCGGAAGGGAAGAAAAATCACTAAATAAAAAATGTTAATGTACTAACCTTATCACTCCATTTAAGGCTTGAACTGTTACTGGCGGACGGCTATGGACGATGGTAGCAAGTAACAACGATGAGAAGCGGGATTAGGCTGATTCGTTTGCGATTTTTCCTTTTCGATCGAATAATCGGCAGCAAGAAGGAGTCAAAGACATGGTTTTTGAACACAATCCTAATCATTGAATAGAAAACAATATTTGAACTCTAAATGGCTAAGATCCAAATAAATTGAACAAGCATACGAAATATAGATATAACAAATACACGCAAAAATGGCCCTTTTTCGGTATGAAAGTGTTCGACGGAGACAGGTGGAGGGAGACGTGGAAGGGCTTATCCACTTACCAGGAAGTTGATAGAGATTCAAAGAAATTGGCGAGTTCTAGGGTTTTTTTTGGAATGAAGGTCCAAAGAAAATGAAATAGGCCAATGGATGGAAACGTGGTTTGGTCTTGGGTTTCACAATTGTTTTGTCCGAAATTTTCAAGTACAATTGTGAGGTGATTGGTTTTCAATTTCTTCCACTTTTTATACAACGTTTTTGAGTTGTCAACTCAAGAATGTATTGGGTATTTAAATTATCTAGAGGGACAAAAATGTCCAAAAATGACATTCTTGCAAAGGCTTTAAAAAGTGATATTTTTGAAAATGCAAAGCCAAAAAATGACATGTAGTACAATTTCCTCTTAGATTAATGCACTTAACATAAATTTAAACCTCTAATCACCGTAATTTATACGTCCCAAAACCCACCCCCATGCAATTACATACATACACACAGACACAAAGACTCGGCGTCGCTCACGATTTTTTCAAAATTTTCATCAACATCATCCCGTTTTTCTCCAAATTTCGGTGGGCTTTGAAGATTAATTATATTCCAACATCATTCATCCCGAATTCACACTTCCATTGATAAAAATTTAGAGAAATCAAAGGTATATTGGCTCAACTTTATGGGTTTCAAAATTTTTCTTCTTTGTCTTAAATTCTTGCTCATGGTTGGAATTTTTTGAGTTTTGTTGGGAATATGGGCATAGTTGATGTTGGTTTTGTGGATTGGTTGTGAAATATTTGAATTTAGCTTAGAATCATGAGAAAATTTTACTCCTTTCAATTACTGTGCATATCAAATGTTCGATTAATTGTTACGAATGCATTTTTGTGTGAATTATGCCATGATTTTTGTATGATACATAGAATATACACACATAAACACTCACCTGTCATTATATCTCTCCATTTGCATGAATTGAATGACAATTTAGGGGAAAGCATATTCAAGCATACGTTCCCCNGAATTGAATGACAATTTAGGGGAAAGCATATTCAAGCATACGTTCCCCCATATGTCCCATGCATCCCTACTTGCAATCCCAATTTTTCGGTTATTGCTTATTTAGGATTGCTATATCATATATGAGTAACTAATGGTTGTTTAGCCACGTTGACTTGTTATGAGGAGAAGCAAGGAGGCCAATTGAAATGGGGGAGAAAGGAAAGAGGAAGACCAGAGCAAGACAAGCAGATGAAGAAGGAAATTCAGCCAATGATTTTCCTGAAATTCAAATCCAGAACAGAAAGAACCTTTTACACTTTTGTTTTCTATTATAACCTAGAGATGGAATTGGGAGAATGTTGTGAATGAATATCATGAAAAAATCCACCACCGCCTCTAGGTTATAATAGAATGTTTCTAGAGAAGGTAAACAACTTCTATAGATGAACATGATGTTTCAGCTTATATAGAGACGCCATTTTCTACATTTTTACTGCAAAGTTTTACATTATGTTGGTCCTTACTTTTCTTTCGCTTTGGAGTTATACATAACTTGTAATCTTAGAACTTGTAATCTTGGACAGAAAATTCACCTGTAGAACTACTGATGCTTTGTAGGACTTTTATGGTTATGAATTATATTTGCGTTCTGATAGTTCATAACTCGTTTTCCATTTTCCGCACAATTAA
>CAIGRB010134926.1:3663-15795 GCA_903798255.1 Fraxinus quadrangulata
TTAGCATTAAAATAAGTACAGTTAAAATATGGAATTAAATGACAGGAGAGGAGGAGAGGGGTCCAGGTTGAGCCACAGAGTCCACCAGTTTTTACTTGTTATTGAATATTTCATACAAACTACGTATTCAGCTTCTACTTGCTGACTGGGTTACATGGCTAAATACAATAAGAAAATAAATTTAGCCCCTGTTTGGTAGGAAGCAAAATCAGATTTTTAGTAGATTTTGATAAAAGTAAATGAAACGTATGATTAAAAAATAATGAATTTTTTAAAATACATGGTTAAAATTATTTGTTAAGTTTGACTTAAATTAAAATTTTAATTTTTATGTGTAAATTAATTTTTTTTTACGTATTAATCCGACTTATAATCTGGTCTTAAATTCATCCCAAATACCACTTAAAATCTACCATTTAAAGGCAAATTTCTTGACTGACCTTGACATATGAATAGCATACTAAATAGAATCAAGTAGTGGGATTTCGGAAATTTTCCGTAGCAATGCTTTTCAAATGATGGTTATAGCTGTAGTAGAATGTATTTGATGATAATTTTTTGTCGTCATGTATAAAAATCAAGATAATTATATTGGATTAGTATCAATTTAACTGTGTAATAACTCTCAGATTTTTTTATTGATATAGATTTGATTTGATTTGATTTGCCTTGATGTGGCCTCGTGATTTTGATATATTTTGACCTAATTAAGAATGCTCTCCAATCGCTAAGGGGCAAAAACTAGTCTTCTGAAGTAGCATCCTATGATTATAATTTCATGAATAGTGACATATGTAACTAGTGGAAGAACAAAACATGGTTCATGTACTCGCCCTTCAGAAATACTCAAGAAAAGATCGATTTTTTCAAGCAATAATATGACCTTTTTAGGGTTAGGTGTTAGCTAAAAATTTTAAATCTATTATAAAGAAAGAAGAAAAGAAAATAGAAAATTTAATAAACTTGAATGTATTTTATTGAGAACCAAAACTTTATGTATATAGAAAAAAATTAAAGTTGCACGATATACAATAATCATAGATGAAGACTCATTATGCAGTATCTACCCCACTAAAACCTTGATAAAAACTTAGCGAGACAAAGAAAAAAAAAAGAAAAAAATTCAATTATTATTGGAGAACTAAAAATAAATTATGCAGCATTAAAACGTTGCAGGAAGACTCAATGGAATAAAACTTGAGCGAAGGGAAAAGAGTACAGTTACTCCCTTTGATAATAATCGAATATTTTTAGACGACGCATTCCTATCTCGTTTACCAATTTTTTGAACTTAGACGTCGACAATGCTTCTGTTAATAAGTCAGTCACTTTATCATTTGAGCAAATTTATTGAACATCGATATCACCACTCTTTTAAAGCTTGTGTATATATAAGAATTTTAAAGAAATATATTCTTTATCTTGTCCGTTTTGACATCGCATTATGCAATACAAGTTACATTGTCTTCGTATAATATATTTTTATATCCTTGTTTAACTTTAATAAACATGATAGTTTGTTGAAAAGAAATTTTATTCCTCTCTTAGAAGTCTCGTATAAAAGTTATAATATGTGAGAGTAAAATCACAAGTCACATTAAGGGTATGTGAGAGTAAAATCATAGGTAATATTGAGGGCAAATGACTCATAGGTTATGAACATTCATTATGCAAAGAATATGTCTCGTTAAAATTTTATTAGAAAAAATCATGTACAAAAAATCTTAATGAAAGAAAAATAGTATATTATTCTTTTGAATTAGCTATAGATGTTGCCTCATTATAAATCTTATCAGCAAAATTCAATCGGTCAAAATATTAGTCACGAAAAAATATACACTTACTTCCCCAAACAATAATATCACTTGAATTATATACTTCAAATATATTAAATTTTTAACGATAGTATTAACAGTCATTCCAATAACAACATATTTTTATACGTATATAGACTTGTGATTACATCCACTACAAGATAATTTATCTATTTATACAAGTTTTTATAAATTTATGTTAAAGTCGTGCATTACATATTACATATTTATTTTTCTCATTTTCTTTTTTGCATAAATATATACATTTAGGTGTTCGGACTGAAGGTTCACAAATTTCAGATTTCTCTAATATGTTCATTTTAGTTAGGATCGTGTCCTTTTCATTAGCCAATTCTTTATATGTTGGCATTATTTTACGGTTGTCCTTCAATATTATCCCTATAATGTATAATACAGAGTGTCACATTATGTATAAAAGTGTTTCTAACAAATTTTTTCAATTCTTTTTCTATCCTTGTAATGTAATAACTTATTAAGATATCTCTTTTTTCAATATTTCAGTTCTTGAACATCTTCTGGATTTTATAATTTATTATGTATTTATACTTCACAAAAGTATAAGCTTCTTCAATGAAACCATTTTTACAATTTGCTCCATTTTCTTTTGCAGATTTTTGTGTTAGAATCAAATGCAGTCGTGCTTAAGATGTGACATAAATTTATCAAACATAATATTAATAAGCATTCCTCTAGTTCATTAGTTCAAGTTGGAGCATTTAAAACTGGTGTTTGAAATTGTTAATATTTTTTTATAGTAAATACATTAAAATAAATTAGTTTTGAATTTCTAGTTCGAATTCTAAATAATATAATGATGCATCGTGTATATTATTTTCTACTGCTTAATTCGCTCCCCCTTCTAATGCTGAGACAATTACCTAATCACAATAACAATTGACAAATCACGTTATAAAATATCATCAATTAGGTTTTATATATTTTGTAAGACTTCATATAAACATGTGTTCTTCGTTTTCTTTAATACACATTTAGTGCATCGTGGTGGAGTAATTGTACATATATTAAACAAATATATAACTAGAAAATATTAGGCCTTTGACCATAAGTCGAGGGAGAGCTATGATGCTGGCATTGCATAATAGAGATGATGTTATATGTGAAAAATTTGCATTCTAAAACAAAAATGGAAAAACATATTGTTCTGAAATGATTTAGCAATTAATTGGAGGCATTTAAATGATTTGCTACATCTTAAGCAATAGAATGTTAAATCACTATCCCAACTATTAATTACTAAAAGGTTTGCGATTTAGGGCTCACTAACATTTACAAGACGCGCTTCTGGATTGTAATCTGAAAACTATGACCATAATTTAAAACTTAAGCAAATAATCTTGCAAACTTCAGGTCGTCAATACTAATAATACCATGCATTTATACAGTAGATGTATATATGATACAATTAATATCTAGATGATCGGCATGGAGGGTGACAGAGCCCCATGTATCACCCAAATAATTTTCAAAATTTTAGAGATACAAATCCAACTTTAGCTATTGATAATTGACGATCAATTTCAAATAAAGAGACCAAGCATCATATATGAATTCATTAGATTGCAAAATTTTGTGGTTCTAAATTCTCGTTTCGCATCTGATGCCAACTCACATAGCAATAGTAGCTACGAAATATATACAAGATTGATTCAACCCAAAAAAGCCAAGAAATCGACATTTAAGTTTGATTCAAAAATATTGAATCAATGAACCAACACAATCCGCCGACAATATGTTGACCTCGTGATTACAAGACTCAATAATTTCACTCGATTTGTTTTAATGGCACAATTAATAATTTTGTTAAGTTCAATATTAATTCAATGAAAAACGAGAAGAAAGCAACATGCTTTGTAGTAAAATATCTCAAATTGTGTATTTTACAATGAATAAAATGATTCCTATTTATATGGAACCCATGAAAGTTATATAAAGATGGAATTAAGTCTCAAAAAATATAAAAAAATATATCATACAAGAGTTTTAACTAAAATAGAAGATTACACAAAATTTGAAAAATTCGCGTCCCAGTTTGAACTATGCGGCCGCATAGGTTTATTTCATGCAGTCACATAGGCCAGTAGTCTGCCCTCACTTTGGTGACATTATGGTTGCATGCAGTCGCATGCATAGGTGTGTTATGTGGTCGCATAGCTTTGCCACTCAACTCTCTCGCATGTTGCTTGCACCAAGTTGATCCACTTCGTTTCACCTTCCAAAGGCAACATGAAACTTATTCATTTGATTGTTGTGATCAATGTTTCATCCACCACAGCAATCCCATAGCCTTCTTGATCTTCTTTGCCCACGACCTTATCATTAGTCCTTCCTCAGGTACCAATGGATGATTGCCCGAATATGTTCTTGTGTCCTAGATCACATCATCCCCTCCCTTTTTCTAAAGGATTCGACCTCAAATATGTACCTGCATCAAAGAGAGAAAGATTAAAGACGTTAAAAGTAGCTGAAATATTATACTCACTTGAAAGATCTAATTTGTAGACATTGTCATTGATCTTTTCAAGGACTTGGAATGGATCATCTTCCCCTGATTGTAACTTTGACTTTCTTTATTCTGGAAAGCATTATTTCCTCAAGTGTACCCAAACCCAACCCCTTGGTTCAAATATAACGTGCTTTCGTCCCTTATTTGCTCGAGAAGCATACTACTCATTTTTCTTCTCAATTTGCAACCTTACCTTTTTATGGAGTGATTTCACCAAATAGGTCTTCTTCATTCCATCTAAGCTTCTTGATAAAGCATCCGCTACCACATTTTCTTTACCTTATTTGTACCAAATAACAAAAGGAAACACGTCAGTGAACTCCATCAACCTTGCATGTCTCTTGTTTAGCTTATCTTGACCCCTTAAATTTTTTAAAGACTCATGACCAGTGTGAATCACAAACTCCTTTGGCCATAGGTAGTGCTGCTATATCTCCAAAGTTCAAAAAGTGCATACAGCTCCTTATCATATTTAGGATAGTTAAGAGCGGCTCCACTTGGCTTTTCACTAAAGTAAGCTATTGGCCTTCGTTTCTGTATTAAGATAGCTCTAATATCGATTCATGAGGCATCACATTCAATTCAAAAATATTGTTAAAGTTAGGTAATGAAAAAATCGATGCAGTACACAACATATCATTAATAGTATTAAAAGCATGATCTTGTTCAACGCCCCAATGAAATCCTACACTTTTCTTTTTAATTTATGTGAGTGGTGTGGCAAGTGCATTAAAGTCTTTAACAAAACGTCTATAAAAGCTAGTTAACACATAAAAGCTTCTTACCTCAGTTATACTTTTAGGTTGGTCACTTTTTGATGGCTTGGATTTTTTCCTCATCCATTTCAATACCCTTTGCACTAACAACATAACCAAAAAAAATAACTTTTTCCATATAAAATATGCACTTTTTAAAGTTAGCATAAATTTGTTCTTGTCTTAAAACTACAAGCACACATCTTAAATACCCTATATGTTCATTTAGATCCTTACTATATACCAAAATGCCATCAAAGTAAACTACTACGAATTTACTTATGAATGCACATAAAACATGATTCATTAATCTCATGAATGTGCTAGGTCCATTAGTGGCAGGACTAACTACTCGTACAACCCATATTTAGTTTTAAAAACAATTTTTCCATTCATCTCATTCTCTCATCCTAATTTGATGATAACCACATTAAAGATCAATTTTACTAAATATGCATGATCTATGTAATTCATCTAACATATCATCTAACCTAAAAATAGGATGTCGATACTTTACCATTATATTATTGATGGCACTACAGTCGACACACATCCTCCAGGTTCCATCTTTCTTTGACACAAGTAATACTGACACGGCACATGGACTCATACTTTCCCTCACGTACCCGTTGCTCATCAGTTCTTCCATTTATCTTTGAACTTCCTTAGTCTCCTCAGGATTACTCCGATAAACCGGACTATTTTAAATGATAGCTCCGAGGGTGCGAAATCAATTTCATGTCCAATGCCTCGAATGGATGGTAGCCCATTAAGCATGTCCTCCGGGAACCCGTCTTCGAATTTCCGCAACAAAGAAATAGCAAACTAAGGAGGGATGTATTAGCTTCCTCAAGATTGAGGGATGGCTCTTTATAAACCAACAAGATCATTGATTGGGTCTCAACTGTTGCCATCTTCAACTCACTATCTTTTGCAAAGAAATTCACTTTCAACTTTTCTATTCTCTCATAGGACTTTTTATCTTTAATCTCTTGTGGCTCCACTATTTTTGTTCACTTTTAACCACCTTACTATTTTCATCTTGCTCTCTTATTGTGAAAGATAAACCTCACTCTCATTTTCTCTCAATCTTTTTTCTTCCTTACTTTTCAATTTGATTTGATCTTCATACATTTGTTGTGGTATCAACGGTAAAAGAGTAATAGATTTCTCATCCTTAGTAAAATTGTACCTATTTTTGTTCCCATCATGAATCACCTTCCTTCATATCACCATGGCTTTCCCAACAAGATATGTCCGGCATGCATAGGCACTACATCACACATCACTTCATCATGATACCTCCCAATTGAGAAACTCACCAACACTCTCCTATTCACCTTAACCTCTCCACATTCATTCAACCATTGCAATTTGTAAGGCTTAGATGTTTTCGCATAGTTAGTCCCAACGTTTCAACAAGTGTAGTGCTAGCCACATGGTACAACTACATCTATCAATAATCATATTACATATCTTGTTGTTGACGTGAGATCTAGCATGAAATATGTTCTACCTTTATTGTTCCAAGTCATCCACTTTGATTTGAATATTAAGAGCTCATCGCGTAACCAATAACTCTCACACTGTGTACTTCACTGTTTCACCATCACTAGCATCTTCCAATTCCGACATGTCATCATATTCATCCTTACTATCACTTACTACTTTTTCATTGTCACACGAGATCATCGCTATTTTGTTTGGACATTGGAAAGCAATGTGTCCCAATCTCAAGTACCTAAAGCACTTGATATCCCGATTCCGAGGGGGTTGGGAATTCATCTTAGGAGTAGTTTTGCTAGCAACTTTCTATCTTCCATTCGATAGCTCAGTTCTACCTTTTGAAACAGCCACATCACCTTTATTTTTATCCCACTTCGGTTTCCAAACAGATTTAGAACCCGATGAATATTTAGATGTCTCCTTCATCTTCAATTATTTTTTCACCTTCATAGCTACATGCAGCATGTCTTCCAACTCCACATAAAGCAACTCTACCACATTAGCTATCTACCTATTCAAATAATTCAAAAATCGGGCCATAATGGCCTCCCTATACTGCTCAATATTCGCTTTAATCACAGCAATCTTCATCTCTTTATGATAGTCCTCCACACTCCTAGAACTTTGGTAGAGGCTTTACAATTTTTTATGAAACTCCCTATAATAATGATTAAGCACGAACATCTTCCTCATGTAGCTTTCAATTCTTCCCATGTATTAATAGGCCTCTCATAGTTCCTCCTCTTGGATGTTATTGCTTGATCCCACCAAATGATAGCATAATCGATAAATTCAAGCACCGCAATCTTTACCCTTTTTTTTTCCTCCGAGTAGTTGTTGCAATCAAATATCAATTCTACTTTCTTTTCCCACTCCAAGTATGCCTCCAAATCACTGCTTCTTTTGAGTGAAGGAATTGTCATTTTGATATTGCTCATACTTCTATCAACACCATCTCCAACAAGATCTCTAAGCCTCCTTTCATGCCTAACTCTTCTATCTCTCATTCTTCCTAACTTGGCATCCACCAATGCATCTCCATTAATGTCACTATCCGCTTCCCATTCACTAGCAAAATCTGCTCGATGATCTCACCTTCCTTGCCTTCTTACGTTAGGAATATTCTAGGTTGTTCCCTACGTAAGTTAGCAAGCAATGTGTCTTGGCGATCCAATTTGTCTCTCACGTCCTCAAACAACCTTTCGAACCGTTGTATCACTTCATTCGACATGTTGGCTTGACTATTGTTCCTGCTTGAAGTAGAATCGTTTCTATCTGACATCCTAATTCTAATTCAATATTTGTCTCAGGTGTATGCGCTCATGTATCACTTAAATTGGCATTTTCCCTCTATTAGTCTCACAACTCTTGCCTTTTACTACTCAATGTTTTCTTGCAAGTGTTTCAAAGAACTAATTCGATTCAATCAAAATTAATCCTTATAGAGTTTCAAATAAAGATTTAAGTAAGAAAATTGACTTTAGAACGATTCAAAAAGTAGAAATTGATGCTTTGAATGGACACTAAAAAAATATTCAAGAAGGTGTTTCTTGAATTGGAATTAGAAACTTTGAATTTGGAATTTTTATTTTTTTTACTCAAAAAAGTGAAATTGTATGCTGCTGGCAATTTTTCCGACTTTGTCTTTTTTTTTTTTTAGCACGAAAATTCGACTAAATACCAACAAAAGAAACAAAAACTGATTTGGATACTAAATGAGCATACAAACAAGTTTTGGAAATTTTTTTTTTTGGATTGAAGAACGTGAAGAACACGAAAAATGAAGAACAAAAGACTCAAAACAAAAAGGAAAAAATAAATAGGATATAACCTTGATTTTTGGGGCCTTCCTTTGATACCAAATGATGCAAACTCGCTTAGCAATGGTAGCTATGAAATCCACACAAGATTGGTTCAACCCAAGAAAGCCAAGAAATCAATGGTTAAACTTGATTCAAAATTATTGAATCAAGAAACCAACACAATCGTCAAAAATATGTTGATCCCGTGATTACAAGACTCAAAAATATCACTCGATATGTTTGAAGTTACAAGAAATAATTTTGATAAGTTCACAATTAATTCAATGAAGAACGAGAAGAAAGCAATATGTCTTGTAATAAAATTTCTCAAATTGTGTGTTTTAGAGTCCAATTTATGTGGAACTTATAAAACCTACTTAAAATGGAATTAAGTCTCAATAGATATAAAAAAATATATCATACAAGAGTTTTAACTAAAATAGAAGATTACGCGAAATTTGAAAAATTTGCAACCCAGTTTGAACTATGCGGCCGCATAGGTTTATTTCATAGAGTTGCATAGGCAAGTAGTCTGTCCTCACTTTGGTCATGCTATGGTTGCATACAGTCGCATGCATAGGTGTGTTATGGGGTCACATAGTTTTGCCACTCAGCTCCCTCACCTGTTGCATTATTGATTAGGTGATAATATAATCTAATTGGTCATTTCAAATATATATATATATATATATATAGCTTCGAGCTCTTTCTTTTCTCCTTAGTGAGTAATATAACTTATAAATTTTTTCACTTCAATATCATAATAAAATCAATTAATTTATTAAATTTTGAGACATCCACTAATAGACCAAATATTTGTAAATCAAAACTATAATGATTTGATGTGATTAGGCCCATAAAATGTGAGTACTTAAACAATTCAAAATTAATCGATGGCTACATATTATAATATAAATGGGCCATATCCAAATACCTAGATGACATCAAAGGTCAAATCATGCTATCAGAAGAATCATAATCATACAAATTGTTCAGTCATATTAATCCAAACAGCACGTACAGAAGCCTCGCCCATAGCCAAACATGAGTATCTAAGCTTTTTGTTTTTTTCCAATCAAATAAAAACTTTAACCCAATAGAAAATTAACCTAGTATAAAATCAATTTATTGGTTTGATCATTCGATGTTGACAATATAATCAATTATAATACTGCTCAGAACAAAAGTATTAATAACTGATCAAATTTCATATGATTCATACATCTTCATGAGATTAGACATTGTGGTATTCTTCTAGATTTTTTTTATCTTAAAGTATTAAAATTGTGATTTTCGATAGCAACATAATATTTTTCTTGAATACTAATAGCTATAATTTGTGCTTTTCTAGGAACAAAACACGATTGTCTTCAATAATACTAATATAATTCTTTTAGGAAATTTACATAAAATATTAAATGAAATCTTTATATATTTTTTCAAGAATTATAATAATTGAAGATTGAAATATTGAGGTTGTGCTTCTCTGAGAGCGTTAGCATTAAGACCGTAATAAGAAAAATAAAATAAGAATTATTTATCCTTTTAGATATTAACATATTGAAGTATGAAAGTTATGTTTTGATTTATAAGTTATTTTTATTTTGGAGCCTCAAAACAATATTCTTTTGAAACATTAATATAAATAAACTTTTATTTCTTTTGGAGCAATTTAATTAAAATTGCAATTCTTCACGGTCAAGACATATTCATATTGAATTAGTGTATAATATCCATGCTCTTTCAAGATCAATAATATAATATTCTTATATGAAATATGTTATGAATAATTTTTTTATTTTTCAAGAATAGCAAAATATTTTTCTCAAGTATTAACACAATATTCTTTCAAAATATTGTTGTAATATAGAATCATATTTTTTCAAAAGTGACGACGTAATATTCTTTCAAAATATTTTNTTGAAGATTGAAATATTGAGGTTGTGCTTCTCTGAGAGCGTTAGCATTAAGACCGTAATAAGAAAAATAAAATAAGAATTATTTATCCTTTTAGATATTAACATATTGAAGTATGAAAGTTATGTTTTGATTTATAAGTTATTTTTATTTTGGAGCCTCAAAACAATA
The DNA here is from genome assembly GCA_903798255.1 of Fraxinus quadrangulata. NCBI lineage: Eukaryota > Viridiplantae > Streptophyta > Magnoliopsida > Lamiales > Oleaceae > Fraxinus > Fraxinus quadrangulata. The sequence goes on from CAIGRB010134926.1 coordinate 14,174, forward strand.
TTCTTTTGAAACATTAATATAAATAAACTTTTATTTCTTTTGGAGCAATTTAATTAAAATTGCAATTCTTCACGGTCAAGACATATTCATATTGAATTAGTGTATAATATCCATGCTCTTTCAAGATCAATAATATAATATTCTTATATGAAATATGTTATGAATAATTTTTTTATTTTTCAAGAATAGCAAAATATTTTTCTCAAGTATTAACACAATATTCTTTCAAAATATTGTTGTAATATAGAATCATATTTTTTCAAAAGTGACGACGTAATATTCTTTCAAAATATTTTTGTACAATATTTCATAATAATATAATATCTTATGAAATATTGTACAAAATAATAAATTACTTTCAAACAAATATATACCTATAATTGGTATAGTCAAAATAATTTTTACCACTTTGTTAGACAATTCAAAATTAAGAGAATACTAACATTTTATTTGAACGAAATTAATTTTTACCACTTTCTTTTTTAACTCAATTGGTTTTAAATCACGTTTTCTTCCAATGGAATAGAAATTAATTTTCCTACCTCAACCTGGTTAGAGAGCAAAAGTAGGAATAAGTTTTGCTAACTGAATTTGTTAGAATTTTGTGGTGACAATGTGTTACAAATTAGAGAGAAAGAAAAAAAAAAAAAAAAGAAAGAAGAAGAAAATAGAAAAGTCAATAGACTTAAATCTATTTTAGTAAGTCTAATATTTTAAGGAAGAACTTAAGGCTATAGGGAATACAATAGTCATAATAATTCTGATTCTAGAGAGATAATGATCATTCACGTGCTAGTATAATTCACAACAAAGTCAAAGTAAATAAATAATTTTAATTACATATTTAATAAAACTTATAACTTTTACAAATTTTTCAATCATACGTTTATCAACTTTTATCATAATCTACTGAAACTCTGATTTTTAGCAAAACGAAATAGGGCTTTAATACATTTTAAATTGGATTAATATTTTCAATTTTTCTCAAGCTTTTAATTGTAGATTTTTTTTTCTCAAAAAAATGTTTACTTTTTGGTTGTGAAATAATAAAGTATTGTGAATATTAAATTGATTATTTGGCGGTATAAACATTACACTTATTTAATCGAGTTAGAGGCTAGAAATTTTTTTTTTTTATATGTGTATTTTATTAATTTTATTAATGTAAACTGTAGCTTCCTGTAAAAGCTCAATTAGAGCTTTTTTAGAGAAGCTAAAAATTTGAACATCTCCCAAATAGCATTTTTAAACTGTTGTTGTTGTTGTTGTTGTTATGTTGTTGTTGTTATTATTATTATTATTATTATTATTATTATTATTAATGTCAAAAATAACCTTTCAACTTCAACCAAACTTTCAATATTCTAAACAAAAGAGCTTTTAACATCACGAAAATGCTTTTAAGTAGTGAAAAAGTCATTTCATACACGCTCTAAGACTATTATACTATGCATTTAGGTGTCTTCTGCATGCCATATATGATCGAGAAAATAGGATCTGAGATAGAATCAGTGTACAAACTACTGGCTTCCACAAAGTGATTGAATTAGAAAAAGAAACAAATCTTCTGCTCGGATTGCACTATTCGATCGTATAGTACATTTAGCCCTTGTTTGACACCT
>CAIGRB010134934.1:8954-21040 GCA_903798255.1 Fraxinus quadrangulata
CTGTTAGCGTGCTTGCCGTGCCGAATGGGGAGATAAGCCTTCTCGCTGTGTGACACACCTGGGCACGTTCAATGAGAAGGGCATTAAGGATCAAAAGCAAGCTGGGATTCATTGATGGTTCCCTGTGTAAACCAAATGATCCCAGTAATCCACTGATGAAGCATTGGCTAAGGTGTAATGATATTGTCATAACATGGATGCAAAATGCTATGGCAATTGACATTAAGAGCATAACCATTTATGCTGAGATTGCTCACCTCCTTTGGCTCGACCTTGAGCAGCAGTTTTCTCGACAAAATGCTTCACGTGTTTCTGAAGTTAAAAAGGACATCGCAACCTTGATGCAGAACTAGGATTCTGTGAGTATTTACTACTCCAAGCTCAAAATTCTTTTGAATGAACTAATAAATTATGAGAGTATTCCCAATTGTACTTGTGGAGGCTTGGAAATAGTTGTTCAAAACTAGCAAAGAGACTGAGTTATGAAATTTCTAATGGGGCTAAATGAGTCCTATAAGGAGATTAAAGCTCAGATCCTACTGATTAAGCCATTTCCTAGTTTGAATGAGGTATGCTCTTTGATCCAACAAGAGGAGAAAATGCGAGAGATATCTAATCTAAATCCTGTGAATTCTGATTCTATGGCCTTTCTGAGCAGAAGAAACTACAAAGAAAGGACTGATATTACTGCACTTATTGCAAAGTTGCAGGTCACTCTCTTGACAAGTACTTCAAGTCAAATCCTAACAAGTCACCATGCTCTTATTGCCAAATGCTAGGGCACTCAGTGGATAAGTGTTATAAATTGAATGGATATCTGTCAAGACACAGGTTTAATGACAAAGGAAAAGCTGCTGTTAACATGGTCTCTGCAAGAACAACATCTAGTCAGGAAGTAGTGAAGGACAAGGGTCAAGTATTCTTAAGTCAAGAGCAATACTCTCAGCTGTTGGCACTCATCAAACCAGCAACAAGTCCTCAACAACTTCCTCATCAAACAATTCTTAAACACCTGCTAATCCTCCACCATCAAATGACTTTAATCATAAAATGTCTGGTATACCACTAAGTCTAATTGCATTTCATTATGACCGTGGAAACATTGAAATCCCATGGATCCTTGACACTGGAGCAAAAGATCACATGATCTGCTCTACCTCTTTTTTTACATTCATTCAAGCTAATGTCTCTTACTGTGTGGGATTACCAAATGGAGAAAACGTCCCAATCACACACGTTGGGACTGTTAAAATCTCAGAAGATATCACTCAGCATAATGTGCTTTGTATTCCTAGTTTTTCCTTTAATTTGATTTCAGCAAGGAAACTTGCTTAAACTAAGAATTGCTGCCTTATTTTCTTTTCTAACTACTGTTATATCCAGGAACTTTCGACTTGGAGAACGACTGGAATGGGTGAGGTGAAAGGTGGACTATATCACATGGTGAAAAAGCAAGTTTCTCCCTCAGCTTTATCGGATATTCTCAATCAGTTCAAGTGTCTGTTTTCCTCTTCTAAATCTGCTAAGAATAATGAGGACTCTGTTTTATGGCACTACAGATTAGGCCATGCTTCATGTTCTGATTTCACTCTTGAAGAAAATCTCCTCATGTCTCCTAGTATAAGTCATTGTCCTATTTGCCCCTTAGCAAAACAACACAAGTTACCTTTTAATACCAGTCACCGCAAGACAAGAAAATGTTTTGAATTAATCCATTGTGACATTTGGGGACCCTATAATGAATTAAGCAGATCTAAGTATTTCTTATTTATTGTCGATGATTTTAGTAGATGCACATGGATCTACATGCTGGTTTTTAAATCTAATGCCACCACTGCTTTACAGAACTTTTGTGCCATGATTGAAAATCAGTTTGAGACTAGAATTAAAACTATTAGAACTGATAACGGAGGAAAATTCAACGTGACAGGATTTTATTCAAAAAAAAGGCATAATACATCAAAGGACTTGTGTTGAAACACCAGAACAAAATGCGGTGGTGGAACGAATACACCAACATATTTTGAATGTGGCAAGGGCTTTACAGTTTCAGAGTAAACTCCCTTTAAAATACTGGAATGATTTTGTATTGACAACAGTCTATTTAATAAATAGAACACCAACCCCAGTTTTAAACAACAAAAGTCATTTTGAAGTGTTGTTTCAAACCAAGCCTAACTATAGTTATTTAAAGGTTTTTGGTTGCCTAGCCTTTGCCACCACTCTTGTCAGTGGCAGACACAAATTTGATCCTAGATCTAGGGAGTGTGTTTTCATTGGTTATCCGTTTGGGATAAAAGGGTATAGAATGCTGGATTTAAAAACAAAGAAGGTTTTTATTTCAAGGAATGTTACCTTCATGAAAACATCTTTCCATGTAGAAACATTTAACTCCAACATAAATAGCCCTTTGACTGATTTCAACGATCTAAGTTTTACACAAAATCCTGTCATTAGCAATGATCCCATCACTTCCTCATTTGATAACACCAATAACAAAGATGTTGAACGTGACCTTTTAAACCATTTTGAACCCTCCAATTCTCATGAGAACACCAATCAAAACATAGAGCAACCTGCCATTGATATCTTGGAATCAAATCCACCTGTCATTAGTCATATACCTCACAGGTCCAACAGAATTCGAAGAGCTCCTTCTCACTTGCAAGACTTCATGTGTCAACAGGCATCTTCACCTCTCCCACTCCAGAAATTCAACAGCAAAAAGGGAACTGGTATTACAGGTAGTATTTTTCCCCTTAATGATAGTGTTTCCTATGATAAATTATCCACTTCTCACTGTGCTTTTGCAACTTCAATAATAAATCACATAGAGCCTAAAACTTATCAAGAAGCCTTATCTTCTCCTGAATGGTGTGTTGCCATGAAAGCTGAGATTGAAACTTTAGAACTTAATGATACTTGGACTTTAACCAATCTACCACCCTGTAAAGAAGCTATAGGATGTAAGTGGGTTGACAAGGTGAAATTCAATGCGAATGGCAGTGTTGAGAGATTCAAGGCACGTTTAGTAGCTAAAGGATACACGCAACGGGAGGAGCTTGATTATCACGAAACATTCTCTCATGTGGCCTAATTGATCACCATTAGAACCTTATGGGCAGTTGCAGCAATCAAATGATGGAGCTCGTGTCAATTTGATGTGAATAATGCTTTCTTGCATGGTAACTTGGATGAAGATGTTTTACATGGAACTACCTCCTAGTTATTTCAATGCCAGCGGAAACAAAGTCTGCAAGCTACAAAAAAGTCTCTATGGATTGAAGCAAGCTTCACGCTAATGGTATTCAAAACTCTCCAATTTTATTGTCAAACAGGGTTATATCCAATCAAAGGCAGATTACAACTTGTTTACTAAGTCAACTGGTAATTTGTTTACTGCTATTTTAGTATATGTTGACGATATAATAGTTGCTGGGAACTGTATTGATACCATCAATGAGCTCAAAGTTTCCCTCAATGATAAGTTCAAGATCAAAGACTTCGGGAAATTGAAATAATTTCTAGGTATTGAGGTAGCAAGAACTGAAGATGGAATTCACATATGCTAAAGAAAATATGCTCTAGATATCTTGGCGGATTCAGACACTATTGGTTCTGCTCCTGCTAGAATTTCTCTTGATCAAAATGTGAAACTTAGCAAAGATGAAGGGGAGCTACTACCTGAACCATCACTTTACAAGAGATTGTAGGAAGATTACTATATTTAACCATCACCAGACCTGATCTTGCATATTCAGTCCAATTACTAAGTCAATTTATGGAAAGTCCTAGAATTCCACACTTACATGCTGCTCATAAGGTGTTACAGTACATCAAGAGAGCACCGGTTAAGGGCCATTTTATCATACAAAATAAAGAATACAGTTAAGGATATTGTGATTCAGATTGGGGGGCGTGTGTAGACACCAGAAGGTCAGTGACGAGTTATTGTGTGTTCATTGGCAAAGCATTAATATCATGGAAATCAAAGAAACATGTGGTGTCTCGAACTTCTGCAGAGGCAGAGTACAAGGCAATGGCGAATCTCTGTTATGAACTTACTTGGCTCGAATATTTACTTAAGGACTTAAGAATTGAGCATCCTGAAGCAACTATCCTAAATTGTGACAATAGGCAGCTATTTACATAGCTACAAATCCCGTGTTTCACGAAAGAAGGAAACACATTGAACTCGATTGTCATTTGGTTCGAGACAAGATACAAGATAGGAGCATTGTGACTCAACATGTTTCCAGTAGCTCACAGATTGCTCACAGATTGCTGATGTTTTAACCAAGTCTTTAAGCTCACAGATTTTTATTCGTGTCTATCCAAGATGGGAGTAATAAACATCCACTCTCCATCTTGCGGGGGGGCTATTGAAGCTGCAAGATTTCAGTCAGCCGGAGCATGTGCACAGTCAGCAAGAAAAAGGCCATGATGGATTGCTGACAAGGATACAATAGAAGAATTCTCTAGAAGGAGATTAGTTAGGCTGCTTTGTACAAATTGTATTGCTTCAGCTTGTTTTGTTTTCACGTGTAAATTAGTTAGGTAGTTTGTTAGGAAAAGATGTCATTTATTGCTGTATATATTCATTACATTCCCTTTCGTACAAGACATGGATTTTCATTGAATAATCAATACAGAGCTTTTAGCTTCATCCCAATTTATTCATTGAAATCTTTTATCTTTCAAAAGTTCACAACTATACTCTTTTTATTTTAACACGCCTTGGCAAATGTCCTGTATTTTTTTTATTTGTTTTTTCAAATTTCTGACAGGTGAGGAACATCAAGGACATGGCAACCTCCATTTTGAAAATTCTGGAATATAAAATTAGGGAAACTATTAAAAATAGAATTTTTTGCGTAAAAAAAAAATATATATATTGTACATACTTCATGTCAAAATTGACTCATATCTGTCATATGCATTGATAGATGACTCTTTTTATTCCTTGGCACTAGTAATACAAGACAACCTAATGTTAACTAAGAGCCTGTTTGACCACCATTGTAAAAAAAAAAAGGAATTTTGAATATTATTTTTAGGAGGATGTGTCGTTAAGAAGTTGGAAAAAGTTTTTGGTATACGTGTAGAATATTTTATTATACGAATGTATGGTTGAAAATGATCATGTAACAAACCATTAAATAAATTAAAGGTTGTCAAACAGACACTAAATATGACTATGCTAATTTATTGTGCCATTAAGTAAGCAAGATTACATAATCTAGTAACATAAAATCAATGGAAGAAGAACCGATCCCTTGCTCCCAAAATGAAATCCTATCTCAAACATTTACATCCTATTTATTGAATTGGATAAAATAAGAAGATCCCTGAAATATGAATTCCAAAGGTTTTCAAGGAAACCTCACATTATCCTTTTAGAATCCTAAACTCTTGGTCCAACCCTACCCCGAAAGGTTGCTCCAAAGGAAATCTCCAAAGCCATATTTCAATCATATCCAAGTTCTAGTCCCATAATTTCCCACTTCTAAACTACCTCCACTTTAATTTCGTATTACCATCACCCAAGCCACCAAATATCTTTTTTCTGTAGATACCAAGCATGAGAAGAACATTATTACCATTAAAAAATATGCTAGTGGGAGAATTTATAATAGGAGGGAATTAGTTCCAAAAAAATAAAATAAACAAATAAATAACAGGAGGGTTCAAACAATGGACAAAAGCTATAGAAAGATTATATCCTTTCCTCCTTGTTTTACGAGGGAGGATGTTGGGGTGGGTTGAGAGGGATATAATCAACCTTGTTATTGTAAAATTCAGCCATTTGCCAACTCTCTTCCACATGTGCAATAGGCATGCTCATACCTACAATGAAATAGCGGGTTAAGTATCCATCTAACAAATACGAGATATGCTATGCTACAATAGAGATTTGCCCCCACCACAATCTTTTCCTGTATATGCAATCCATGCCAGAGCAGTCAGACTGTCAGAAGCCGACTTCAAGTGGTAGAAAAAATCAGGTCTCTTTCCTTCTGTTAATGCATTAGCTTTTGCAATCACCTCATTCAATGGTTTAAGACATTCAACTAACCCTGCCATGTCAGGTTTCTGCAGAGTTAACAAATGTAAATTTAGCACCATGTTGTCAAGGAAGAGGATGAAGCTAAGAAAAGAAAAAAAAAGGTTAATATAATAAATTAGAAGCTAAGACTTAAAAAAAAGAGGTTAATTTAATAAATTAGAACAAACCAGTTCACCATTTAAACTGATAAATTGATACATAGCTTTACACTGTAGTATCTCATACAGAAAACCATCAAGCTTCCACTTTTTTCTTTCCCTAGCCAATAATATAATTGCTCTTGGATCATCACAATGATAACAAGATGCTAGAACTTCAGAGAGAAATATGAATGAAACTTTGGCAATCTCATTCCAATTTGAACCATCAAACCGACATTGATGTAAGGTAATAAATTTTTTGATAATAAAAGAACCAAAAAAATTCAGTACATGCTAAAAAGTTATTTCCAAAAAGCTGATAGTGAGAGAATAATTCTCACAATGGAAATAAATTGCAGCGTCTCCATCAGGTTCATTAAAATAACAGATTACTCAGCGTGTACAAATTGAAGCATTTACAAAAGAATCCTCCAAAAAAACCCAGTACCATCAAAAGATTTCAATCTGCATTTAAGATCTTATCCATCATTAATAAAAATAATCAATTCAAATTCTAAAATGAAATTTTTGTACACAGTCGAAGTAGGCAAACTGCATAAAAAAGAGCAAACATTATTACATATTACACCTTAATATAAATAAGTTCACTTGCATATTCAAATGCTCAAAAGTCCATTAAATACGGAAATATCCAAATAAAAAAACGCATTTATTGCAACAAAGAAAATCCTAAATACATGTGTAGCTCCAAAATACAACTACAGTTCAACAGTAGAATGCAAAAATTGAGGAATCTAATTAACCTGAGTTTGCTTAATCTTAATAAGCAGCTCCTTCTGTACGGAAAACGCTTCCTCAACAATCCTCGACACATCCAAAACCTTTCCTCCTATATTCTCCGCAGCAATCTTAACCTTCTCAACATACTCCGATATTAGATCGCAGAACGCGATAATCGACGGATCCATCGCCACCGCAGCATCTCCTCCGATCTCCGCTGCACCACCAGCAGACAAAGCCTCCAGCCGCGCCACCGCGGATTCCAACCGTTTTATCAAATTCTCATCCATTTCTTCAGCTCCCACTCTCTCACTCTCAACAGCTTTCGCTCTCTAGAATTGCTTCGTTTTCGATTCCAATCAGAGTAGATCTGTCAAAATCAACTTATGCGAAAAAAAATATTTTAAAGTATTTGCAAGAGAGCAAGAGAAAATGGAGATTTCATTTTTTTTTTCTTTTTTTGTTCTTTTCAAAGTGGGGAGAACGTGGGGTTTACACGTGTCGGTTAAGTGAGGATATTGTCATTTTTCAGCTTATGTATAGAGGAAACAAGTGGAATTGGCTAATTTACTCGGCCATATTTTTATACTAGCATTTGATCACTTAAAAAAATTATGAAAATATATAATAGGATAAGTTAAATGTTAAAACTCAAAAATACCCATACATACACCAACAGTCAAACATTGAAAGAGAAGGAAAAAGAAAAAATACTCACGGTTGGAAGTCGAGATCCAATCAAAGAAACACCATCACAGTCAAATCGAATGCCAACCACCACACATCGATCATTATCTTCAACAAAATTAGTCTTTTATTTTTATTTTTTTGGAATTATGAGATGAATTTTTCATTCATTGTTATGTATAATGTTTATTTTTCATTATTTACGTAAATATAGACCTAATAATCTACCTAAATAATGAAAAATAAACATTATACATAACAATTTAAAAAACAATAAATGAAAAATTAATCTAAAAAAAAAAAAAACTAATCTTATTGAAGATAATGGTTGGTGTGTGGTGATCGACATTAGGTTTGACTGTGAAGATGTTTCTTCGACTAGATCCCAACTATGGATTGCATAGTTATAAAACATGGCCTGGCCTAACAGGTCGGACCGAAAAATCGGTGGCCCGGACCATTGATTAGGCCGGGCAAATTAATTTTATTGAAATGCACTCAACTAGATCAAAATCGGATTTTGACCGAGTTAACCGACGGTTTACCCGATCCGATTGACCGGTTTGATTGGGTTTTGAAATCTTCTTACAAATTTTTTTGGTCCAAAAGAATTTAACCTTGGACCTCTAAGAAAAATAATGGGTTTATCACCACTTGAACATAAAATGTTTTAGTGTTACTTGTGTGCAATAACTTATATATGTCTAATGAATCATTTATAACTTTTTCAAAAATATGCTTTTAAAAAACTTTGGTCCAGCATTTTTACTTTATTTTATAAACCTAAATAATTAGTGAAAAATATATTAAAAATTTTAATTTTGCCNTTATTTTCTTTAATTTATTTTTATATTTTTGTCTGTAATTCGGTTTGCTTAATATTTTAAAATTATGTTTATTCCATTATCTATTGTTGAAAGTTCTCATATTTGGATTTTTGCAGGATATAATATTATTTAGTTGTGGAGTTGAGACGGATAGCAGGGAAATGTACGTGGAACAGTAGCTTTGACAATTTTACTAATGTGTTGGAATTGATGGATGATGAGCACGTAGATATCTTTCATCGATCCTTCTTATGGCCCATATATTAGTTGGGAGAGGTACTGTACTCCGAACATATCATTGATGTGTTACTATGTCACCTACTTAGGCTAGTCGACAGTGATGTCCCTCACTTCGACCTCGAGGATAAGATCGTTACTTTCTCCCTATTTGAGTTTGCCCTCGTGATTGGACTAAGGATAGAGGGCGACGAGGCAGCTACGGATGGTACCCAAAGAAACAATAGGCAACACGAGACGTACTTTCAGGGCAGGGACAGTGCTTTTATCGCAATTGATCGGCACAATCGGGGAGTGCGACCAAATGTTGGACAGATCGAAGTTAGGACTGGACTATATACTTGAGACTGTGCTAAGGTGTCATCACAAGTTGTTTATATTGTAAACAAATTGTTTATTTATTTGTGAAATAATTGTAAATATTGTAAACAAATTGTAAATATCGAAAATTTAATTGTTTATTTATTTATGAAATGATTATAAATATTGTAAATAAATTGTTAGTCGAAATTTAATTGTTTATTTATTTGTCAAATAATTGTGAATATTGTAGACAAATTGTCAATATCGAAAATATAATTGTTTATTTATGAATTTTAAATATCGAAAATTAAATTGTTTATTTATTTGTCTAATTGTCATCGAAGGGAATTTGAATTATACAAAATTGGCGAGTATGCTCTATTGCTCTGCATCAAGTGCACCTACGCGGTCGAGGAAAACTCTTCGATAGATGGTATTCTAGATGTATGTGAACGTCCAGAACTATGCAGTTCAACTTCAGGTGGCAATAAACTATTAAGTGGGAAAATATGATCAGGAACTTCCCACTCAGCTTCATTCGGTAGAGAAAATGTAGTCTCTGCTTATGTTGCTATCCAATAATCAGCCGTGTAATAAGGAGAGCATAAGTTTCTCGCTGCAGAGTCTCTAAACATAGCCACCGCGACTGCATGCTCACGTGGAAAATTCTCCAACTAAAATTGATTACAAGTGCAGGTGTTATCAGTCAAATCCACCATATATGCCATATTACATAGACATTTCACGGAGAAGCGCAACTCATCTAATAGTTCTACATTCAACTTTTTCAACATCTGCAGCTTTAAAGAGTTAATCCTCCTGAGCCGAGGCTAACACGTTCGGGCAACTCTGTAATTCCTCACGTCGATCGTGAAACCATTATTGCAACTTGTTACGAATGTTCTCAAGCATTGCGATGATAGGCAACTTTCGATCCTTCTTAAACAATGCATTGAGAGACTCCGCATTGTTTGGCTTCATCATGTTGTACCAACGTCCTGAAAATGTGATCTCACCCAATATTCAATTCCCATTTTCGTTAGATATTCCCCACGTCGGGATTGATTTACTCCCTATTTTCGCCATGAATTTATTGCAGTCTTCGACACTATAAGCTTCAGCCGCTTTCTTGAACAATGAAACAATGACTTTGCCCGGATACTTAATCTTCAGGTTGTCCTGTATATAGTGCATACAATACCTATGATGTGCCCCGAGAAAAATTTCAACGATATCATTTATTATAGATGGTTCCCGATCAGTTACAAGGGCAAGATCCTCGACTTCCTCGATTACTTCCATCAACTTCGTGAAGAACCAACTCATTGACAGATCATTCTCGCTATAAACTATGTCGAATATAGGAGAGTAAATTTAGATGTTGGCATCTTGACACGTAGCAATAATTAACTTGCCTCCATATCTAACTTTCAGAGTTGTACCATCGACTAAAATCAGGGGTCGTATCGCATTTCGATAGAGTTGAACATAATAAAAAATTTTGTTGAAAAAATTTTGTTGAACATAATAAAATAAGAAATTGAAAGATTTTGTTGAAATTATTTGTTTAAAAAATTTTCAAAAAGCTAATCATAGATTCTTCTCTCCGTCAGAACAATTAGTCTTGAGAGCACAGGTAGTGGCACATTTGGACAAGGGTGGGCCACTACCCACCTAAAAATTCTAATTTTTTTGATTAAAAAAAAAGAAAAGAAGGAGACAAAATCACTAAGGGACACGACAATTGGGAAACAGAATCACTAAGAGAAACAGCAATTAGGAAAAAGAATAATTGAGGGACAGCAATTTTCTCCCATCCCAATTTTAAATGGCTTAAACCCCTATGCAGCCCTTTCACTCTTTCATAAATATCTTGTAGATTCCATTCCAATCAACAGCCGAGCGTGACATTGTCCACCATCGTCCATACTCGAGTTTGTTACTCTTTTTCCGGCATCTTCTAATTCTCCTCTATTGAAGGTATTTCTATTGGAATTACATTATTTGGTTTTGTTGTTGCTACCTGTGTATGTGTCAAGGAATTATTTTCAAACAATTATTTTATGTACAAACTGTACATTAGATTTTAGAATATGCGAAGATTTAACTTCGTGTTTACTCTACGCTATTCAGTAAAAGCGATCCCTTTTAGACAAGCATTTTGTAATTTTTTTTTTCCCTATTTGCACACTTAAGAATTGCAGGCAGGCAGTGAGCATTTATCTCTTGTTGGTATTACAATTTACAAATATATGTTGTCGTCCTTGTACTTGTTCCAGTCAATAGCATGTTTGGCTAAGCTTAAAAAATTTACTTATAAGTAAATAAGTAGGTTTTAAAATAATGAATTTCTGCTTTCAAGAATTCCTCAATCTGTTTCAATTGAACTAAAACCCGGTTCATTCTTCCACTTTGTTCCCGTTTGATTCCCATTATCCAACAATTCATTTTTTTTCATACTCATTTTCAACCACACATTCTATAAATAAAATAATTTTTACGTAAACCCAAAACGGTTCCTTACTTTTTAACCAGAGATTTTCCAAAAATCACTATTACAAAATTCATTGTAACATAAAATGGAGTTCAAACAAGACCTTTATTGATCTCGAATAAATTCCATTACTTTTCAGTTTTCACATTCTCCCTGTTCCCAACTAAAGCATACATATTTGAGAGCAACACATACTGCCCCACATCATTAGGTCTCCACTCTAAAAGTTTTCAAAGATCTTAATTCTCATCCCGACATTGGGTGCTAAAGTTGTTAGATTAGGAGAACAATTACATACATTGACTTGCTAAAGTTATTTGGTGCTACAATTATTAGTTGACTTTTTAGCAGGGGCGGGTCCAGGGTTTTATGTTAGCACGGGCGGCCATTGGCCGTCATAGCAATAAAATATTAAGAGCTCATTTTATGCTTATTTTTGTAAAAAAATGTATTTTAGAATAGTGATTTGTTGGATAATGTGTGTTTAAAAATAAGGAAAAATTTTGAATTTACGTATAATATTATTTTATTGAAAATTGTATGATTGAAAAGAATAGAGAAAACTATATTTAAAAAAAAAAGAGGGGAGG